>NQII01007471.1:0-92623 GCA_002778355.1 Clitarchus hookeri
TTCACTTACCTGCAGAGGAGCCTCTAAAATAGTCCAATACATAATTGGATATTCAGGTACTTAATGGGTACCATTCTTATTAGGCAAATACATGGGTGGATCATCTGATAACTGAAGAGGAGCCTCTTAATTAGGTCAGTACATGGGCGGATCTTCAGGTATCTTTCTTGGAGCCTCCACAATAGGTAAGTTAATTGGTAGATCTTCACTTACCAGCAGAGGTGCCTCAACAATATGCCAACATATGTACCTGCAGGGAACATCTTCAATAGGCNTAGATCTTCACTTACCAGCAGAGGTGCCTCAACAATATGCCAACATATGTACCTGCAGGGAACATCTTCAATAGGTCATTCCATAATGGTTCTTCTTGTACCAACAGCAGAGACTTCAGAATAGGCCAGTAAATAACTGGATCTTCATGTACCTCCTGGCCAGCCTCCACAATAGGCAAGTACATGGTTTTATTTTCATACCTTCAAGAAAGCCTCCACAATAGGTTAGTACATGATTTCATCTTAAGGTATTTGCATGAGATCCTCAGAAATAACGTAGTGTATTGGTGGTTCTTCTGATTCCGAAAAACAGAGCCTCCTTAATAGGCAAGTATGTAGGTGGATCTTTACTTACCTGTAGGGGAGCTTCCACATTGAGCCAGTACATGATTGGATATTCGTGTACCTGCTGAAGAGCATCCTCATTAGGCTAGTACATAAGTGGAACTTCATGCACCTGCAGTGGAGACTGTTCAATAGGCCAGTACATGTGTGGTTATTTCGGTACCCACACTGAAGCATCCACAGTAGGACCACACATGGGTGGATATTCTTGTACCAGCCAGAGAACAACCATGAATGGATCTTTAGGTACCTGCAGCAAAGACATTAAAATAGGATTGTCGACTAAGGGATTTTTAGGTACACCACAGGGAGCCTCAGCAATAGGCCAGTACAAGGTTTAATGGTCAGTTACTTGCAAGAGACCGTCCACAATAGGGCAGTAAATGGATGGATTATCACATACTTGCAGAGGATCCACCAAAATAAGCCAGTACATACTTGTTTCTTCAAGAACATGCAGTAGAGCCTTCTTATTAGGCCAGTAAATGGTTGGATCTTCAGGTACCTGTAGTTGAACATCCGCGATATGCCAGTTCATGGGTGGATCTTCTGGTACCTTAATGGGGGCCTCCAAAATGTGCCAATACATGGGCGGTTCTTCACGTACTTGCAGAAGAGATGAGACATAACAATAGGCCAGTAGATTAATGGATTTTCAGGTACATCCTGAGGAGCCCCCACAATAGGCCATATCAATGGCGGATATTCAGGTACATGCATAAGAGCGTCCAGAATAGGCCAGAGCATTGTTTGATATTTACAAACCTACAGGGGAGTCACCACAATAGGGTAGTATATGGGTGGATCTTAAGGTACCAACAGCAAAATCCTTAGAAAAGGACAGTGAATTATTGGATTTGGAGGTACTACATGGGGAGCCTCCACAATTTACCATTACAAGGTTATTGGTCAATTATTTGCAAGGGGGGCATTTACAATTGTTCAGTACCTAGATGAATTTTTACATACCTGCAACAGAGCATCCAAAATAGGCCAGTACATAATTTGTTCTTCCGGTACCTGCACGGGAGCCTTCTCATTTGGCCAATTCATGGGCGGATCTTCAGGTACTTGCTACAGAGCATTTTTGATAGGCCAGTACATTGGTGGATCTGCAGGTTTGTTTATGGGAGCCTCTACAATATGTCAGTACTTGGGTGGATCGTTACTTACCTTCAGATGGGCCTCTACAATATGCCAGTGCATTGTTTGATTTTCAGGTTACTGCATGAAAGACTCCACATTGGCCAATACAAGGGTGGATCTTCGGGTACCTGCTGGAGTTCCTCTACAATATTCCAGTTTATAGGTGGATATTCGAGTAACTACAGAGGAGACTCCACTAAAGGCCAGTACATGGGTGGATCTACAGGTACCTTTATCGGAGCCACACAATAGTCCAGCACATGGGTGGATCTTCACGTATCTGCAGCAGAGACTTCACAATAGGCCAGTAGTTCAGTGGATTTTCAGGTACATCCTGGGAGCCTCCACAAGAAACCAGTACAAGATTTATCTTCTTGTACCATCTAGGGAAACCCCAAAATAGGCCAGTACATAGGCGGATCTTCATTTAACTGCACAGGAGTCTGGACAATATTCTATTACATAATTCTATCAGCAGAAACCTGCAGGAGAGCCTGATCAATAGGTCAGTACGCGGGTGAATTAACAGGTACCTGTATGGGAGCCTCCACAATATGCCAAAACATCGATTGGATCTTCAGGTACCTGCAGCAGAGACTTCATAATAGGGCAGTTTATTTGTAGATTTTGAGGGACACGCTCGGGAAGCCTCCACAAAAGGCCAGTACATGGGTGGATCTTTACTTACCTGCAGAGGAGCCTGCACAATAGCCCATTAAATTATTTGATCTGCAGGTACTTCCAAGGGAGCCTCCACTATAGGGCAGGACATGGATGGATCTTCTCTTACCTGCAGAGGAGCCTCCTTAATAGGACAGTACATAATTGGATCTTCAGGTACCTGCAGGGGAGCCTCCTCATTAGGCCAGTATATGGGTGGATCTTGAGGTACTTGCAGCAGAGCCTCCTAAATAGGCCAGTTCATTGGTGTATATTCAGGTACCTGCAGGTGTGCCTCTACATTAGGTCAGTCCATGGATAGATATTCAGGTACATGTAGGGTAGCCTCTGCAATAGCCCAGGGCATGGATTGATCTTCAGGTACCTGCAGGACAAACAATGGTTTAACACCAGTAGGACAATGCACAATCCTCAGCAAGAGGAGCTGTTCACTTTACACAACTACTGCTGCATTCACAATTGTGATAGTTGAATAAATGTAAATGCGTATCAGTTTATACTTTACAAGATACAAATCGCATGAATTTTCATACATAAAATTACTAACATAAAAATTTTTATAAATATTCTGCGAAATCGTTAAACATTTTTTATTCCTTATGCAGCCAAAATACTTATATTCACGTTAAAAAAATATTTTATTTTCATGCATGTCAATAAAATATCTTTTCCAACTTGATTTCTCTCTGTAATTATAAATGTATGAAAAGTTATACTCACTCTTGTTTCCAATATGAATAAAATTGTTTTGAAATTGAAATATTATGGTTTAGTGCAGTTGTATGAAGACATGTGATGTAACAAGTCAACTTCGTAGTTGATTTTTTAGCCTTTTTCTAAATGAAAGTTAGACTTACTAGATCACATGGTTACCTGTATGGAATGTATGTCCCTCCAACCCCCTAAATTTTAAACCCAACAACAGAATTTAACCAATCTGGGTCCACATTTAAGGTAATCAGACTTTTACAGTTTTCAATCACGCAGGGTACTTATTTTTAAAAATGGCGGCAATTTTTAAATTTAAGACCACTATGTTCTATTTTTGGAAACAAATATTTGATTTAAACCAAATTTTCACCATTGACAGTGCATTACATAAAAATTGCGTTTATAATGCGTAAATTTAATTTATCCGCCATTTTGAAAGAAAGCACAATTCCAAAAATTAAAGCTTTTCCATTATAATTAGGGAATCATTTTGTTTATTTAAAAAAATCGTTCATTGACAGTGCATGGTGTAAGCATTATATTAAAAAATCTATAAAGTAATTAGTCTGTCATTTGGTAAAACCTAGCAAAATGAAAATATTAAGCGTTTATGTTTTATCTCGGGAACCAATTTTCTGAATTAAACCAAATCTGGTAAATTGGCAGTGCATGATGTAAGCATTGAATAGTTATAATGCTATTAACNTGGCAGTGCATGATGTAAGCATTGAATAGTTATAATGCTATTAACCGACCATTTTGGAAGATAGTGCAACAGGAAAATAAATTTTTAATGGTATATCTCACAAAACAGTTAACTAATTCCTACAAATTATGGCACTCAATTTATACTGTGGGAGGTCATGTAAATTAACATGTTTTTGTGAACCTATTTCGGCCATAAAATCAATTTAGAATACAATACTATATCTACGAAACCACGTAACAGGTTTCAAACTTAAATTTGTATGCTTGCAATATATATTAGAACAATAAAATTTGCCTATCCAGAGTCTGTTTTGTCCCTCATTTTGTAAGATAGTGCCACATAAATAAGACAAATTTTGTCATATCGTGGGAAACAATAAACCAATTCCTTCCAAATTTGGCATACAAGTACTGATATGACTGTGATGGACTATATAAATTGTTAATCTATGTTTTAAGAGAACCAGACGCTTATTTTCAAAATAGCGTCCATATAAACACTTTAGCTCAGCATGCTATATCTGCGAAACAAAGTTAAACATTTCAACATTACTTTATATGCTGACAGCATANAACACTTTAGCTCAGCATGCTATATCTGCGAAACAAAGTTAAACATTTCAACATTACTTTATATGCTGACAGCATATATGCAAACATCAAATGAGCAAATACATAATCTCATTTGTTCGTCATTTTGTAAGAATGAAATATAAGAANAGCATATATGCAAACATCAAATGAGCAAATACATAATCTCATTTGTTCGTCATTTTGTAAGAATGAAATATAAGAAAAATTAAATGTTCGTGTACATTCTCGAGAAACTGTTAACTGATACCATCAAACTCAGGCAACAAGTTATGCTTTTGTAGTACTTCAAAATTTATATCACTTAAGGAGGTGGCCACATATATGCCCCAATCAATTTCAACCGTAAGAGTATCTATAACAAAAAAATGTACCAATAATTCTGCGTTTTGTTCTCTGGTTAGGAAGATACCACAGGAAAAAATGGAGTTTTTGCCATATGTTCGAACCAATCAGCCGGTTCCCACCAAACGTTTCACACTACTGGTGCTGCACAATGCCATGATTAAAATAGGTCGGGCTTTATTTACATTATGGCTGCTGTATAAATAATTTTGAATAGTTTACCATATTTGTTCAATAATTCCACATATTTCAGTAACTATTAGAAACATGAGATATGTCTGTACAAAGGATGATTTAGGTTGTTTTCTACAATAGCCCAAACGAGAAACAAAAGTTTATATGCNATGAGATATGTCTGTACAAAGGATGATTTAGGTTGTTTTCTACAATAGCCCAAACGAGAAACAAAAGTTTATATGACTTATCTCGGGAATCGGCCAAGATGTTTCCCACCAAATCATGCACACAAGGAGAGATATGGTAGGTCATCAAAATTACATGATTAAGTGTCTCGCACACTTTTTTTTCAAAATGATGTTATCTGTAAATATTTGAAATTGATCACCCTAGTCTACCAAAACTTCAGACTAATAAATATCAAAGTTGAGGTTCCGAATCTGACCTCCACAATGTATTTGGTTGCATATCAGCTTACTGTACGAGGTGTTCTGTTTTCGAGTCCCAGGTAAAGCACTTGTGTATTTGCATTCGTCACAATTGTATTGCTTTTATTTCTGATTGCATCTCTAATGATATTGCTATCAACGACACGTAAAGACACACCTACCGACTACTAACCTATTAATAAAAACATCAAAATTATTTGCATCCATGTAAAGGAAAGTACGTTCATCAGTTATATTGATAACTTCTTGATTTACTATTGCAACCACTTAGACATTGCATTTTATGTAAATAAACTATATTTTAAAATTTATAAATAAAAAATGCATGTCTTATGGAGATAATAATTGTATCTTAAATAACGTTTTCAAATTTCAAGTATTAGAGCTACAAAACATTTTTTTGGTATAATTTACATAATAATAATAATAATAAAGGAAATAACCAATTGTATTTTTAATTAAGTGGGGATTTAAACCTTTTCTGTGTAATACGCACGTATTTATAGTTTTTCGCAAAAATACACTTAAAACAATATCAGCTAACGACATAAATAGTAGTTACATATGCTAGAGAGAGAACAAGTAACGTACCATAGGAGGGGCCACGCAGGGGCAAACACGGTTGAAGAACCTCCGCGCCCCCCCCTTATTTATGTTTCTCAAAAAAGGCATCCTGCACATTCACATATGCTATTATTGCACTGAGCAAATTTCGTAAGGATGTGTTTAAGTATTCGAAAGCGAAATTGTGCAGCACATTATTATAACAAAACCTAAGTTTGAACATTTAAAACGATGGTGTTTGGTTGTGAAATTTTTTGAATAAAGATGAACTCGAGTAAATCTGACATGATGAGAGAAAATATTACTTACTTTATTTCTTACGAAGTTCCGCTGAATGTAGGTATTTAAAGTTTGTAGCAGAGAACGCTTGGCTTGTCAAAAATATAATTTCGCTGCTTAGTAACAACTGTCGTGAGTTCAATTGTTAAAGCATTATGTTAAGAAGCAATGAATACACGTACTTAAATAAGCTATTGTTGCGGAGAATATTTATTTCCTAAATATTGTGCAGCGCAAATAAGATTCAGTGAATCTCGTTTCTTTTATCGTAATTCCAATAAACGTTCGAATTTTGTTTACTTTTTATTTTGTTTGCGGCTTGTTTGGACCATTTCCCAGATTGCCAAATAAAATATAAATATACCATGCATTTAATTGCCTTAACAAATTTGATTTTGAAAGTGGTTTATTTCAAGACACAGTAACATTCTCAGTTAACAGACATTCAAGCATTCTGTTTCAAGCTGGACTCTTTTCTCATAAACGAAATACTTATTTAGACTCAGTATCCTGTTATTAATCTTTCTTGTACGGTACCTAAAATATTTTGAAGGGCGGACAATTGAGACCATGGGGAGAAGCTGTTAGTGCTGGAAAAAAGTATATAAATAATTTGAATTGCTGTTAATAAAATATTTCAAAAGAAATCTTACTGAAATTATTGTTTTATACGACCGTAGCCAAGAGGCGGAACAGCCTAAATGCTACCATAATCTAATCCTACATGTGAAAATGATAACACTTTGTAAAATCTGCTCAGTTTTCGGACACGGAAAGTCGATATTCAACAGACATAAATGTTTGGAATAATTTATTGTCCATATTTCAGTTGAACACATAAAAGTAACGTTCGAAAATGAATAAAAACGAAGTTTTTTGTCACATAGAATTTAACGCAGGCAAGTTAAAGGAAAACACCATCGGCAAATTATGGTACCTCATTAAATATTAATAAATAACACTTCACTATATGAATATGTTCCCAATGATTTAATGGTAAAGAGACAGCAATTGGTTTCAATTTAATTATTTCCAAAGCGTTTAAGACCAGGAAATTCCCATAATCAGTTTATAATCTTTATATGTAATTATGGTATTTAAAATAAATTTCCTTGCTAAACAAAAAATCAACAAACTAAGATCTATAAACCCTCGGCTGAAAACTCACCCATGCATACTGTACATACAGCAGGCATACTAAAGAACTCTACACATTATTCCCAAGCCAGAGATAAGATGATTTTGCTTATTCTAAAGAAAAATGGATTGAAAATACTATTTTCCAAATGCAAACACAGAGAAACACGAAACATAGTTACAAAAAAGATGCCGGAGGGAATTAGATATAACGCTCCAAATAGTGTTCTCTACCCTTTCAATCAAAGTCTAGGAGTCAGAAATCCTCCTGTTAACGATTGCTTCACACAAATTCCAGACAAGTGTAGGACTGAAACCACAAGGATTCAGAATACACGCTAGTCATTGAGCCTCCCAGAAAATGCATTGAGTCAAGTAGTCGTATCCTCTGCTAGGTATTTTTGGCCTCATAAATGTGGTATATAATGAGCGGGTAAAATAAAAGTCCAAGGCTCATGTGCAGGAAGTTTGAAACACAGAGAAATCCGTATGTCTTCTGGCGGATGAAATCATGAATTTATGGATACGCTGAACAATATCAGACTGTCTCTTACACAGAATGATATGCAGCAATCAGCCTGAAGTTCTGCACTGTTCATTTCCTAAAGAAAGAATATATTCAACATATATTTTAAGATAAATGAAAGAAGGTGATAAGTTAACCCTCATATTTTATGAATGCAATACGTAGATGCATTATCCGAATATCACAAGCGTCCAGTTCTTGCGAAAAGGGGCCCCAGATAATACGTCCTTACATATGACGAGGGATGGTTTGGTGATTTGCCAAGAAATGCACCACAAAAGCATGATACCTCATAGAGGGAATATGGTGGTGAAGTCAGCATGTTCAGCTTCATCACAGACGAAGGTTGCTACTTTCTTATGTGAATTTTAACTGCTGTTATCGAAACATTTACAGGGATGGCCAGTTTGGAGGTTTTCTTTATAGTCCTATGCAATTCCAGGTTGTGTGTGCACTTCGATGTGTGCCCTCTTCTCATTCTTTGTTTACTTGTGTGTATTTTCAAAAAGCATTTTTAATATTTCTAGCACATATTTATTCTTGGGGTTGATGCATGTATATTTTAGTTATTGTTTTAGAAATATTGTCTGCCATGATGTTTCTGCAGTTTCGTAAAGCAATATGATGATTTGCTGACTTTCAAAATAGAACAAAATATTGGTTTTATAATCTATAGATTATCTACATGACATGCCAACTTTGGTCGGTTTGTAAGTATGGAAGCTACATTGAGACTGTATGGCTCAGTTATTTTTCGGACAGTGAAGAGCGAACATCGTCTCGACCGAAGATGGAAGATATTCTAGAACATCGTCTGTGCTGTTACTGCGAGTAGAATATCCTAACTCTGCTTTGTTCGACGACGTGAGGTGGATTATTTCCAGAATAACGAGCGAGCTACCTTCCCACGTGACAAGTATACATCGAAGTTTGGTTGATGATGTGACGTCCTGAAAAGACATCTTGCAATAGTACGCTAAAGACTACCTTCACTGCCTTCTAAGCATTATATGCCAGAATTGCATCATCGGAGTTGTGTTGTGACAGTTTCTAATGCTGTTTGTACAGGAGAAGTTACGAATTAGAAACATTCCGCTGTGAATGCTATGAGCAGTTCGTTTTTTTCTTCAAGTCATCAGTGAAACTACTGCGATGGGACTTTCGCAAATACAAATCTATATTTCACAAAATATTCATATGCAAGGAGCCTACGGATCGGTGATAATACTGTCTCTAAGGGGCCTAGAGTACCCCGAAGTTAAAATCCGTTATTCTGCAAGATCCATTATTGGTGTAATTGACAACGTTAATATAGTTTCGATCATATCCACTATATGTTGCCTATGCCTATGACGTGTATGAATGCTGTACTTGTCAACTTATCACAAGGTACAACAGCACCTGCGCCGTTGCCTACCATGATGCATCACAAGGTACACATTACGTCATGTGTGGGTATATAGGCAGCCTGGTTCTTATTAAGGAACTTAGTTTGGCAGTAGCTGATGTGAAGAGAAAACCGTCTCAACCCGTGATATTAACTGAAATTAGTGTTATATATAGAGACGATGGTTCTGGGTCCAGCAACAGTAGCACTATCATCTGAGATTTGTACAGTGCCATCGACNTGTTATATATAGAGACGATGGTTCTGGGTCCAGCAACAGTAGCACTATCATCTGAGATTTGTACAGTGCCATCGACTTGTTCACCTGTGACACATTTACCATTTTCGATGAAGTCGACCGAATCGTCGGACGAGCTGTCATCACCAGTTCTTATTTAAACGCACCAACTGTTTCTTCGGCTATACGATCCAGTTCTTAGGCTGTGCCGTTCCGGCATATTTTGGGACATCAGCTGAATCACATTAGCCAGAGAAAACGTATTTTTGCAGCTATTACAATGTTTATTCGCACCTACAAATTGCACGTAAGCATGAATTTCATCGGCGTATAACCATTCCAAACGCATCAAGTATCTGTACTTACGGTGTTGGTCGTTTTTCTACCATAACGATACTTTTGCAAGCATGTAAGATCATGCAACGTTAAACTGCATGCCTTATTGATGCTTGGGTGTTCGTTCTGCAAGAGAGAGTTCCTGCTAACTACATCGTCTGTGTCATGGACGATAAAAACCTAATTTAAATCTTATGACACTTCTATTAAAATCGTCTGTGATCGGTATAAATTTCGGCTCGCCAACACATCGCCGGGCGTAACATCGCTTTCCAAGAATGCATTTCAATTCCTGGTTCCTGCCCCTTCCGATTTGACAACAGCCGAACCACCTGAGTTCGCCAGTGTACCATCTACATTACTTTCGATGATATATCAGTGTCGCTTTTGCTGCAAGAACTATGCTTACAAGGTCACCGCACATCGATACGAAATTATAGTGTGTCCGAATACTGGGTTTCGTGTTTAGTGAAATATAACTGTAGACGATGTGTATTAGTATGCAACCATTACATGAATAATTATAAGTATAAGGCTTTGTGTATCGATATAAATAAAATCATTACAATTGTGTATATGTTTTTTGTTTTAATATTACCTCATTACTACCATGTTATATACCAAAAATTATTTCGTGAAATAAAAGATGTCATGCAAATCTATTTGAGAAAAATAAAACACAATACCTCACCTTCGTTCCTATAAAAGTTAGCTGTACTTATCGATGCGTTTATACTTTCTCGGGGCAGAAAATTATGTTCGCGAACTGAATTCCACGAGCGTGGCCGTTAAAGGTCGTAAATTACACTGTTCTATGCCTATCAATATCGGAGATGCTGTAGAGGATCATGTTAAGGCACTCTGTAAACTGTATTTTTTAAAATAATCATTACTCATGTTTGAGGATATTTCCTGAGCCAAAAATATATTGGTTATTACCGAGTAATAATGTAAATACTCCACTAAAAATATATAAAACCTCAATTGTAATACATCTATCATTAAGNGGTTATTACCGAGTAATAATGTAAATACTCCACTAAAAATATATAAAACCTCAATTGTAATACATCTATCATTAAATAATGATTTTAAAAAAAAAAGCTGGGATTGATTAAGATTATAAGTGTACAACATTAAATGTTCATTGTTTATCGCTCAATTTCTGCGGTATATTTGATTGTAGTAGCAGCGTGGAAGTGTGGCTTCGAGTTTGATGAGAATCGCAGGGTGGTGATGGGTGCTAGTAGTGTTAGGGGTGGTTGCCAGGAATGATTTTGTGGTGCTAGGGGTGTAATGCGGTGAAGTGTTGGGGGAATGGTGATTTTGGGAAGAGTGTTGGTGGGGGACGAGGTAGCGTTGGGTAGGGTAATTGAGTAGTACTTATGGGAGGGGTGGGTTGTATGAGCTGGAGGGGAAGTGGCGAATGAGAGTAGGGGGTAGGTTAAGCGTAAGGGTAAATGGGGTTGAAGGATTTTTGTGGGATGGGTTTGGTGGTAAGTGTTGTTTTGGGGTGGAAGGTTGGCATAGGTTTAGCGATGGGTTTGCGGTTGGTTGGTGAGTTTGGAGTTGATGTGTGGGTTAATTGGGTGGTAATGGTCAGGGTGCGTGGTTTGGTACTAAAGTGTGAGGGCGGAGGGTGGAGTTTGTGTTGGTGCTGGGTGGTTTTGCTAGTGGTGGTGCTTTGTGTAGGTGTGACGCNAGTGTGAGGGCGGAGGGTGGAGTTTGTGTTGGTGCTGGGTGGTTTTGCTAGTGGTGGTGCTTTGTGTAGGTGTGACGCAATATACATACAATGACCATTACGCTTATTTTTATATAGCATAAAATCAAAAATAGATTTTTCATCCCCAGTAATACGATCGAGTTCTAAAATAAAAGCCTCCCTCTGATTTTAACTAAAAAATATTTACTAAGAAATTTGAATGAGGCCCAAAAACGTGTAACAATTATTCGAATAATATTTGAAAATACATAAAATGCAGTAATTAAAATAAATTGTTTAAGATGGCAGGAAATGCGGTGAAATAAAATGGAACATCAAATAAATTAAACATAATCTTGATTTATAGACATGTGAATTATCGAGACAACACAGGAAATATACTTATATACTAATTTTTGCTATAATTCGGGAAGATATCGTTGTTCAAAATGTTTTTGTATTCGAGAGTTAACGGATCCGTTGATTTTGCCTGACGGTCCGATCAGTATCGAAGAGAAACAGTCTCAAACTATTAAGCCACTGGCATCAAATGTCACTGTTCATACAGCACTCCGGGTGCATACAGTTCACCAGGTACTCGCCAGGTTCAGGTATACTTTCATTCATCCAGCTGCCCGATAATGTGCCATTCTTCATCGATACATATGGCCTCTCACTATGCTCCGATTTGAGCGTTGTTTGCATCTCTCCAAATGCTTAACATCGGGCACTGATGCGTGTGATCAGTATCTTTTCATCAGCGATACGTAAATGGAAGCAAGCCAAATTCCCTATTAAAGTAATATCATTGCCCTTTTTGGAAATTTATCTGGACTGTGACTTGCATTTTTTGACATGGATGTGTAACGACTAGTTCGTACAATACAGTTCAGCTTTCAGCAGTGTCATCTAGATAATTTCTTCGGTATGTCAGTGTACTGTATGAACCAGTGTTTCTATGAAGTTATCACTTTACAAATACATTGCTACAAGTATACCGATTACGTTTAAATGCTGAGAAAATTCAGTGGCATTATACTAGATTTTATGAGACCCTAACATCGTGCTCTATTCAATTATAAGGAATGATTTTCGTTACTCATTATAATATATACTTGCATTGAGTTTTTGTGAATTTTCTTATAAACATTCTCACCGGAAATTTTAAGTGAGAACAATGTGGTTGTATGTTACTTTTGGTCACATCTAAAAATAAAAACAGTTCAGGTTAAACTGCACTTATTTTAATTATTTGTAGCATACTTAAAATGTTAGGTTTAAGACACGTCTTCCGCAATCGCTTATTACATCACATGTACATAGAAATAACTCACACTTCACTGGCCGGTATATTATGGATCAATATTCGGACGGCGTTCAAGACTGAGTCCCTATTGAACCTCGAATTATTTGAAAAACTGTTACTATAACGTTATTTCAATCTACATTCATTTCTTTTCCTCCCAATCATTCTCAGTAAGTATATTTGCCGATCTTNTTTAAGTGAGAACAATGTGGTTGTATGTTACTTTTGGTCACATCTAAAAATAAAAACAGTTCAGGTTAAACTGCATTTATTTTAATTATTTGTAGCATACTTAAAATGTTAGGTTTCAGACACGTCTTCCGCAATCGCTTATTACATCACATGTACATAGAAATAACTCACACTTCACTGGCCGGTATATTATGGATCAATATTCGGACGGCGTTCAAGACTGAGTCCCTATTGAACCTCGAATTATTTGAAAAACTTTTACTATAACGTTATTTCAATCTACATTCATTTCTTTTCCTCCCAATCATTCTCAGTAAGTATATTTGCCGATCTTTCAATGCAGGCTATTTTCAGTTAAAATAGTCTTCCAAACTATTACCGTTGTTTAAACTTTCATAAAGTGTGACGGAAGGAACATCGTGACATATGTGAACATGTTAATGTATTCTAATCTGCAGGGTCAATATTGGTACTTGTAATTTTTTTCCAGCCAACAAACACGTGTCAGCTCGTCGCCGAGTTCAACCTTGCAACTTGCAAGACGTCGGATGCCTGTCGTCGCGTCTACATTCAATACGCGTTCGTACGGCTGGTTGTAGCCCGTAGTTTGCAAGGCGTTTCACCTGCGTGCAAAAGACACGTCGTATCGTTATTGGAGAGTAATTATGTAATTGAGCAAGGCTTGTAATTGGCTGTTGATGTAGTACTGTATTTCCTATTGTTCTGGAGGCCTGGCGTGGTGCGCGGGAGGGGTTGTAGGCCTGGTATATAATGCACGTGGTGATCTGGGGAGGGGAGTGCCGATAACACATACACGTAAAATTACTAAGTTAACAACTGTGGTTAACAGCTATAAATAAGGGCCCGTAGCCTAGCTAAAACGTTAACACAGCAGCTCTCGCCGGCTCAATAATTTGACCAAAGTCTGTCCGGCTGCAACTAGATTTACAAATTCACTTAACGGGTTATAGGAACTTCGGTTCCTGGTCTCCTGGCAGCACGGCATTTCGATAGCATATGTGAGGTCAGCGGTGATGAAAGGAGATGGTCGCTGACTTCTCTGGGACTCGGTTCGCGGCTGAGGAAGCGCTGCGCGAACGCCGGCTTAATGAGTACGCATCAGTTATGTTTGGGACTGTTATTTCACCCTGGTCTGTCGTGACTTAGAATAATACTGCAGAATGAAGTGAGGGACTTTTTCTTTGATGATTTTTTACTTAGAATATATGAGTTTGACTGATGGAAAGTAATTCATGACTGGTAGAAGTGAGCAGGAATTTTGATTTCACTTTTTGTAATGGTGTACTTTGATTTTGACGGAGATTCACTCTGGAAATTGCAATATTTCATTGCGGAAGTGTGAACTTAGCGTAGAAGAGGGACTTAGACATTCGATCCGTAGACAGGTTTATAAAATGGCGCTAATTTGAAGTTACCCTAGTGGGAAAGGGGAAGGGGTTATAGAGTTTGGTATATGGTAATGAGATGACCTACTCAGAAGCTCAGTGTCTAAAGCTAAGTGACTCTCGGGCACGATGGTTGTTCGTCTAGAGGCAGAAGTCGGGTTCAGGAGTAGGAGCCTGGAAGAGGAAAATTGTGAGTTTTTGTTGTTTACTGATGTTCTTTGTTATTATTGTACTTTGCGTGCTGTGACTCAGGGCAAGTACTACCTGCGGAAAATATTTCCGATTGTGCTGCAACTTGTGTGTGTGGTGGAAAAGCAAAACCTGCACTTTTCGGGGGTGTAAGGAGAGGGGCATACCTTTGGCTTACTATGTATTGTGGATGGCTGTATGAGATGTGTGAATAGAGTAATGCCAACACTATTGGTGTTTGTCAAGGGGAANTGGCTTACTATGTA
Source organism: Clitarchus hookeri (assembly GCA_002778355.1). Classification (NCBI taxonomy): domain Eukaryota; kingdom Metazoa; phylum Arthropoda; class Insecta; order Phasmatodea; family Phasmatidae; genus Clitarchus; species Clitarchus hookeri. The sequence continues at coordinate 14,957 of NQII01007471.1, forward strand.
TTGTGGATGGCTGTATGAGATGTGTGAATAGAGTAATGCCAACACTATTGGTGTTTGTCAAGGGGAATACTCTGTGCTCATGTATCTGAAATGAAGGATGTGTTTTATGTGGAGGATTAAAGCAAAGAGTAAGTAATTGGTTACTTGGTGTTATTTTTGTATTATGTAATGTGCANGTGTTTTATGTGGAGGATTAAAGCAAAGAGTAAGTAATTGGTTACTTGGTGTTATTTTTGTATTATGTAATGTGCATTATGTAGTTGTATTATTTAAACAATATTTTGTTTTGTATGGTTAAAAATTTATTATTGATATATTCGTGGACAGTATTGTAATATATGAAGTTTTGGTTTTTTTATGTGTTCAAATATAGGTAATTATGTAAATTATTGCAAATTACGTGTAATAGAACGCTACAATACATGTTCACAACCAACCAAACCGATTGTTGTACATTTGTGATTACTCCCACGCCACTCTGAAAAGCAAAAGTTCAGTTGTCAAATTTTCCTTGTCCTCATGTTGATTTTTATGTGGAATTACTGCTTCCCTTCCCTTCGTCGTACTTATTATAATGTGTAGGAGCATGGTGGAGGTTGGGTGGCAAGTTGTGGTGGCTGTGGGTGAGTGAAAAGCGCCACAATATGTTTAAAATGTCATGACTTGTTCATTACATTACACACGCATCAATTCCGTGGCAGTTCTCTATTACCCATGTCCTTACAAATAAACGGTATGTTCAAAGTATTTAAGAATACATTAAATTGTTGATCAATTTGATATATGTGTTATCTATGCTAAACACAGTTATTTATTTTGCCACACTAGGGCATCATTAGTGTTCCATTTTATTCATGCACATATCCTGAATTCTATGGTTCCTGTGAAGCACGTTTAATTATACTTGTAAAGAATTTGTGATAAAACTGGGTGTTATAAAAACATTTTCATTCATGATCCTTTCCTGGTACACTCTAACGTTTGAAAAAAATCACAGTGGCAAGAAACGTTTTCTCTAAGAATATTAAATCTTATTATTTGCTGTTGAGTCATAGAATGTAATATATGTTGTTGGAATGATTTTCTATTCTTGTTCAAGCTGATGTTTTACTTGTATTACAATAGATTACAGCAAGAGTTTAAATTAATTTAACAGGTACTTACAAATGTCAATGTGAATGAAATTTGTAATTTCAGTACAGCAAGAATAACAGTGTACATATTGAAAGGAAAACGTTTCAAAGGTTTATGTCTTCTGAAAATAATATTATAGTTAAACGGTGCGTTTGGTGTTGTCAAAATAGATCTACGTGCAACATAGTTGGAGAGGAACCTACACTTTGTGAAGTAACATTGACGTCTTTTGGCAAGCCAAACGGTGTGTAAAACTACATTGCGAACAAACCAGATATCAGCTAAGTAATCATTTACTTCACTACGAGACATCAGCATTGCACAAATTGCCCCGTATTAGGTTCGTTCGTATCGCGGACACAGATTCCAAGCGTGAATAATTTTCTTTATATATGTACTGAAAGTTTAAACATTAATGCAGATATTCGATGAAAAATTTACTTTTGTGGAGAATTCCAATTCAGCTATTACAAAACTGAAAATCACATTAGTAACTATTGCTATAGTGTATAGGATACTCGCTGAGTGAGAGGAACTGTGATCTGGTAAATAGGCGTGCCATTATTTTTCTGTGCTTTTTTGGTCTGCAATTTTACCTACTGCACTGCATTGGAGGAATCCGCACGAAACGTATGTAATTTTGTGTTACTTCGATATGTTCATTTTTTAAAAAGATTTACACTATTAACTTAATTAAATAAGTGATTCCTGAACGGTTGTTGTCCTCCAGACTTATCCTTTGACGAAAGGGAGAACATGCAAATGATATTTATANTAAGTGATTCCTGAACGGTTGTTGTCCTCCAGACTTATCCTTTGACGAAAGGGAGAACATGCAAATGATATTTATGTACACTGTAAATAAATTACTGGCAAACTTCCTAACTAGTAATAGAAGATTTTAACCTACACAATATAGGGAAATAAAACCACATATCCGGTTGCAAATATTGAAATATTTAGCGTCTTTACGATACAAAATTTGCAACTCTCATACCTATCTGTATCTTTACTGGGAAAATTAATAACATTACCATTGATGTAAGTGAAATTAATTTACGATTCCAGCTTTCTCACTTTACATACTCACTCATGTGGTATATTTGCGATTAATTTCTTAGAGTGTAGACATGCATAGTGAGCCGTGTTACATTATCTGTGTGAACATATGACCACATTTCTTTCTTAGAATAAGTTTTAAATTAAAATGTAAAGAGTTCGGATTAGGAAGGCTTGAACATGCATATGCCATTTTGATATGCGTTTATGTTAAGAGGTCAATTTATGATTACTCGTTGCATTGTTGTACTAACCGCTATTTGATAAAATTAATCATCTTCTTTTTCATATAAACCCTGTATATATATATATTAATTGCTCACTTTTCCTTATTGCGGTGTTCTACGGAATGTCTCTCAAATTGTTAGATGTAGAAAACTTTCACAACTTTCACGTTTTTCGCTGCGTAGTAACAACGTTTTTGGGATCCATTGTAGAAGGCCTGGTTTGGTAGATATTATAACTCTTTGTTGTGAAGACGTATTCTCTCTGAAGATATGTTCGCATTATATATTATCCAGCGGGTATCGTTACTTTCATCAATTTTAGCGTTGTGATAGCTGGAATGTGTATAGAACTTTTTTTGCGAAACCATTTTCTGGCTATAAATTTTGCAATTAGTAAAGATATACGTTAAAATGTTCGTGAAATATTTACGTTCTGGTGTTTGTTGACAATAATATTAACCACTATATTTTTTTTTGCTGGAACCCATCTTTTTTGTGATGTTGCACAAAATGTTGTTTTTTAGCAGGAGAGTAATGTAGCTTTCATTAAAAGTAGTTTACGGGAAGTAATTTTTTTTTTAAATTTAATCTTTATTCGGAATTATAAAATTGTATTTTTTTATATAAATACTTTAAACTAGACAACAAAACCTGATTTTCATGTCTAATATACAGTCAGAGTAAAAAGCTTCTGATATTAATTAATTATGGATGCTGTCCTGTAGGCGGAAGGAGGAATGATTGGGCTAACTGAAAATACTGATGCGCTTCGTCGGCATTCTGTTACCGGTTGTGTGTTCAAGTTATCAGATGGTGCAATATCATGGTTCAGCAAGAAGCACGAAACTGTAGCTTTGTCTACTTGCGAAGCTAAATACATGTCTTTATCTTTTCACTGTTTTAAGAGTTACTATGGTTAAAACAATTTATATCTGAAATGTATCCTGACTGTGTAGGTAAACCTTGCGACATGTACTGTGATACCAAAGGTGCAATTTAATTCGCAAAAAATTCAGTAACTAATTCCTGATCATAACACATACACGCGAGGTACAATTTCCTTAGAACACATTGAATAAGGAGTTACCAATGCTAGGAACTTGCCCTCAGTGTATATGTTAGCTTATGTATTAACTGTGGCCATAAGTGCAGTCAAACATCGTGTATGTGTTGAACGTCTTGGACTTGTGAATTAATTTCCACACTGTTGNCCTTGCGACATGTACTGTGATACCAAAGATGCAATTTAATTCGCAAAAAATTCAGTAACTAATTCCTGATCATAACACATACACGCGAGGTACAATTTCCTTAGAACACATTGAATAAGGAGTTACCAATGTTAGGAACTTGCCCTCAGAATATATGTTAGCTTATGTATTAACTGTGGCCATAAGTGCAGTCAAACATCGTGTATGTGTTGAACGTCTTGGACTTGTGAATTAATTTCCACACTGTTGCACACTGTTTTTGGAGACGTAAATTTAAGAGATGGTGTTAAGGATGTAAATTTATATCTCCAATTATATAAGTATTGACTCACGAGCAGGGGATCGATACATGATATGCTATGTTTATTATTTGCACACTGCTTATCTTTATGTTAACTATGCTGTAAACATGTATGTGTGCTTTGGAGGCAAATTTAATTTAATAATTCATTTACTTCACTTTCTTATGTATCNTTTTATTATTTGTACACTGCTTATAGTTATGTTAACTATGCTGTAAACATGTATGTGTGCTTTGGAGGCAAATTTAATTTAATAATTCATTTATTTCACTTTCTTATGTATCAAACCTCACAGGAAGTATAAAAGTCCGAAACCACTGGTTTATACGTATAAACAGTATTGTAACCTCAACTCTCGAACAATTCNTACACTGTTGCACACTGTTTTTGGAGACCTAAATTTAAGAGATGGTGTTAAGGATGTAAATTTATATCTCCAATTATATAAGTATTGACTCACGAGCAGGGGATCGATACATGATATGCTATGTTTATTATTTGCACACTGCTTATCTTTATGTTAACTATGCTGTAAACATGTATGTGTGCTTTGGAGGCAAATTTAATTTAATAATTCATTTATTTCACTTTCTTATATATCAAACCTCACAGGAAGTATAAAAGTCCGAAACCACTGGTTTATACGTATAAACAGTATTGTAACCTCAACTCTCGAACAATTCGTTCATGACAGTTATATTGGCACAAAATTATTCCAATAATGGGACAAAGAGTAAATAATGCGCAGCTAGCATGATATCTGTACTACACATTCACTAATCACTAATATCATGGATAATTTATTGCTTCGATTTTCACATCTTCTACAAATCGATTATTCAGAACTTCAAATTCGCAATAATTTATTTATTTATTATCCTTAATAAAATGTCTATATATAACGGAGCATATTAATTTGCTGTCTCCTTTTTGCTAGGTGGTTCATATCATAGAGTGAATATGTTGTATAGCGATCTCGGTGGCTACGAAGAATAAAGTCTTCGTGCCCCACATTGGAACTGCTTTTCTTCCCGTACGAGTATCGTAAACTACGTGGGCAGAGTTTGAGGGTAGAACACTATTCATGCTTTGAGATTTTTTATACTTCTTCTGGCCAATTGTTACTGCATTTAGATAAAATTTTAATTGGTGAAAGTATTTTATTCATATGAAAGTGCTTGTCATTTGAAAATTTAAACATAAACAAATACGTTCATGAAGAAGATTAATAGGTATATCCTATGGTTGAAATTTTACTTGAAGAGGNAATTTAAACATAAACAAATACGTTCATGAAGAAGATTAATAGGTATATCCTATGGTTGAAATTTTACTTGAAGAGGAATACTGCCGTATACAATCCATATACCAAATATGAGGTAGATCGCGTATTCGTTTCCTGCGCATGTACACAACATTGACCTACCGCAAAGGAACACAACTGTCAAAGTCTCATGGTCAACAGTGATGAACCTGTTTGTATCTTAATTTTTAAAAGATAAGCACTTTCATATGAATGAAATTTCTACACCAAGTTTAATTTGTTCAAACTGCATTCCAAATTGGCTAGAGGAAGTATACAAACATATTAAAGCACTTGTTTACCAAAGAGTGTTCTAACCTGAAATATAATCTACGCCTATTTTGCTAGTAGTATTGGCAGAAAAGCAATTAAATGTGGGGTTATGGAAATCGGTCAGCCTCGTCTTTAGTCAATGATACAGTGCATGATGGTAGGAATTATTAAACTCCTTTATGCGGTCTCTTTTTACAATCTTAAGGTGTCTAAAGTTTCTTAATATACAAAAAGTTTGATTTAGCTACAATAATTAAAGAGTGTACATTACAAAGACATAATGACTACAGATATCATCATAATCGTTTTTACATATTGGTAGCTTTATTCATAACAGTTCAATAAATAAGACTCTTTCATATATAAAAAATAATATTATACGTATGTGTCATTCCTGCATTTCTTTTTATTTTTAAAATATACATCCTTTTACATAAAACGAAATGAAAATACAAACTACAAATAAAACATTATTCCAACCAATAATGATAGCAGGGTTGTGGCTGCAATAGCTAGTACATAATTGTTTACGTGGTTAATGAATTGAGTTTTGATACGCTTTTTGTAAAGCTAAAATTTGTTTTCAATGTTTACATTTTATGCACTTGTATTTTTATTTTCTGATCAGTTCAAATACGGAAAGAAGACATAGCTGTCCTCTTCGTGTATCTTTATTCAAGTAATAAGAAGTTGTAGACAACCTCTTCAACTTTTTTTCTCTGCATTTGTTTGTTTTTGAAGTGCTTGTAGTTGGCAAATTATTAAATTTTCTATCATATGTTTATTTGTTACATCATAAATAATGGCTTCTGAATTTGTTATCCAAATTTAAAGAGAAATTTTAATGTTCAAGTATTTAACGAATTAAAATACACATAATATTTTTTAACACTTATTATATTGATTTCATACAGTACCAACAAGAATATTTTTACCATACTCTTTTATTACAGCATATGTGTCTGATTATTTGAAGATAATTTTCTGGGTATCATTTGTTAAATGAATTCCGTTTTGTATTTTTTGCATGTGGCCCATGTCATCTGGTAATTATAAGTCTGTTAAGTAGAACTCCGTCTGTATAATGCGTTTTGTATTATCATAATAAATATTGTGTAAACCCGTCTAGTTAAACGGACATTAAAATGGCATTGTATAATTATATTGTCTTCTTGCCATATGCTCTAAATATAAAGTGAAATAAAAATTGGGGTTTAATTACACTCNCATATGCTCTAAATATAAAGTGAAATAAAAATTGGGGTTTAATTACACTCTAAATCTGAATCTGTGATTTCATTAAGCAGAATTATTGTGCATAAACTCCAGTTAATGAATAATTTTCTACTGGAGATCCAGTGGACTGCACTTAAGTTATTCTGGTAAGATTGTACAATTCACTATGAAGCAGCATAAGTCTTTCTTTAATCAGCGAATAACCGCAGATAAAATGATCAGTAGAATTTTACTGATTCGAGTAGACCAGTTTCAGCAGATCCTTAGTCGAACACGCTCTTATATGGGGCATTTTCAAAAATGTTTCTATTTAATAGTGTATGTAACTTGTAAAACAGCTTATTTCTGCTAGAAGCAAGTTATTTTTTAAATATCAAATTGCTATTAATCATTATCCTCGTTTATACACTGAGCAAAAAAACATGCGGTTTAGTAAATCCCGTACTATTTAGACATTGCACTGGTATTTCACCTTTGTACGATCCATTTGTCTAAACTGCTCATTATGTGTTGTGGCCTATTCTTGGTATTTTATTTAAATTTTCAATTGATATAACTATATAAATTGATATATGAATATATGTCTTTAACATGCATGGGAACACGAATATATTTTCGAACAATCTAGAAAAGATTGTCCGTCACGTACACAAAGTAGGAAAATAATTATGTCTGCAAGTTTAAAAGAACAACCTTTTGTTCACACTAAATATTTTACACTCTAACGTCACAAACACTCTTATAGTAAGATAATGTTTTTCTTAACCAAAGCCAACAAGAATTAGAAAACAATATGACAAATATTTTTCAAAGAGTATCAAAACAATTATGTCAAACATTTTTGGAGTGGTACGCTATTTTTAAGCAGTTTGCAGAAAAGAGTTAAGGGAGAGAATGTAAAGTGATTATCACGAAGTGTTGAGTGTAGTCAACTTGCAGAGGGGGGTAGGAGATACAATGTTTGCATGCTAGACAGCACGCAATTATCAACCAACCTCTAATCAAACCATCCTTTGAGCGAGGTTTTGGGGGGGGGGGATTAGCCCCATAACCTGCCCGTCAAGCGATCGATAAAGGAGGGGATGTGTGTCTCTGCCCCCTTCAAACTTCTCAGAGTGGTTTTGGTATTGGGACTTCCGCGTCTGCCTGTCGACTGGCTTTCCTCGCCGCACAGCACTCCTAGCGGGAAAAATACAAACACTCTCGCCCGATAGCAAAGGCATGCCCAGTCTAGGTTCTCGTGGACTCCACGGAATTTTGTGCTTGGTTAAAGTATCACGACATGATATTAGCATTATTGCTTTGCTATTATTATTTAAACAACATATTTAAATAAAAGGTGAGCTTTACAACAAGGTAATTTTCACATCTCTTTAACACGATGTTAAGCGAAGACTGCAGTTGTCCAAGATTGCGGGGGGTAAAATAAAAATATATTGGTGTTTTAAACTCAGTCTGCTTCCAGCCTCCGAGCTGCGTGGTCGTATACTTGCATCCGTCATATTATATCTTTGTGTAATTACTATCGATAAGCAATTCCTCTCATTTATTATTATTATTCCAGGCCATACTCTGTGTTGGAGTTCAGTATGTTGCTGACTTTCATAAAGGCTGGACGTGTAATTAGTACTTGCGCTAATGTATTTGTGCTTTAATAACATTTGTAATTATGCTTTAATTAACCTCAACTGGACTTAAGCCCAGGAGCACCTTACCTCACCACCCTCTTGAGTTGTATTTTGGCAGCCGGTGGGTAAACATGTGAAGTAAGTGTGTAATTCCTATCTCGGTACATGCACTTCATGTTTCATTACTCTCATAATTATTCATTACGCAATTACTCATTACGAAATTATGCCTAATTACATCTAATTGCCCTCTACAGGTCTCAAACCAAGGACTGACTGCTTCATCAACCCTCCTGGTCCAACCCTACACACCTCTTAACAGACCCCTAGCCTCTCGTCTATCATTCTACCCTCAGAAAATTTCAAAGCCCCTCAAATGTAGCTTGGGCACTTTGCCCGTCGAAAGGGTACCCCCCAATTAGTCCGCCAATCATAGAACAGCTCCTGAGGGGTAGGCGAAGACGAAAGCCAATCACAAAACACCTCTGTGAGGNCCTCCGTGAAGGAGGGAGAGGGTGAATATCAATTAACAAATTTAACGGATAGGACAAATATCATTGCCTTTGAAAACACAGGAATATTATTTTTTTCTTAATTTTAAACATCATCTTCACAAACATTTGGACATACAGTTTTATTTTGTCTTGAGGGCTTAAAGTGAATTTATTTCCCTTATGACAAAAATATTCAAGTATATTCTTTGAGGAAATGGCTGTTGAAAACAAAGGTTAACATGTAGTTGATAGTTGCGTACGGATTTGCTGAATTAATGACTTAGACAATAATAATAGTTTGTTGCTTAATGTGTTGTTTGTATTTCTTTTGCTTCCTTTAAAATAATATAGATAAGTAAATGTTACGTAGTGAGTGAAGCAGAACTGAACACATTCTCCTTATCCTGTAAGAAAAGAATAGATTGGGAAACACAACATGCAATACGAGGGCAGAAAATGAGAGATGCTCTCAGACTTTGAGTTATGTTAATTTCAAGGAAATAAACCCACTGTTTTAAAGGAAATTGAGTCTGCCGCAGTGTCTTTTTTTCTCGCTAAGAGCTGACATGGACATCGTGTTTTATCAGAAGTGTCTGAAAGTTTTTATAGTTAAGGGTATTGTAAACAAGGAGCGGGAGCTCCTGAACTTGTTTAGGCTTTGCTGTCTATCAGAGCCCCGACTTTAACTCCCGTCCTCGGAACAACAATGTGCCTGAATATTGATCCAGTACTTGGATTTGGACTTGTCCATGTTCAAGCCTGGGTAGTGACGCTGGGGGGTATCATTGTTTCCAGGTCCCATGACAAGATGTTAAAGGAAGAGCGTTGCCACATGAAGACGTCACCGCCTGCAACTACAGTAAGAAGAAAACTATTAGATGTAATCGGGTGCTTATGGCTGTTGAAGGTAGTACACGAGGCCCACAGAAATATTTTGTTGTACCGGCGTTCATGTTACCCTCCACAGTTAGTTCTTCCTGGTACTATTATGAATCCAAAATATTTGATAGTTGTGGGGATAGGATTGTTACGGGTTACAGGCACTATTTTATGACGTTTAAATTAATGGAGGTTAATGAATACTTAAAGTGATAATAGTTTTAATATATGTAGTGTTTTGAGCGAGTGGATATGAGTAGCACGTGTAATTTATTCCTTACCAGTTATACCTTGCGTTCTAGGTTCATGTTGTATTTGTTCAGTGTGATGATAGATTTTCTATGCTGGTATAAAATTGTGTTCATGTCACTGGGTGTGACATGAGTGGTGACGACGCGACCCGAGCCCAGGTAACAGGAACAGACGGTTGCTACACTGGCGTTCTGTGTGTCAACGTCCAGAGGAGGTGGAACTACAGTTTTATAGTCAAACTAGTGCCAATTGCTACGAACAAGCTTTTCAGCCAATTCGTACTTGAAAGTATTTAGGGACGTAGCTCAATAATGACTCATGATTCGGTAGAGCACAACAGTAACTGATGAGGTTTATTAACGTTAAGCTTTTACAATAACTATTTATGTTACCATGGATCGGGGGAGCTTTACATTGAATTTAATATTATTAGTCATTATATTTAACTCACGCCATTTTATTTAAACGTAACTGGAAAGTCATCACCTTGTTAATGTTGCCGGAGGCTGATTCTACGAGACGGTTAACGCTGGCCGGACACACCCATCTTCCTGGTCAGCTTCGCTGGTCGAGTCACCAAAGGACTAAAGATGAAAGACGAAAGACGACAGACGCCGGTCGAAATACGCCGTTCCGGTGTTACACCGGCCTATATCAAGCGCGTGGTTCTGCGGCCCCGCTCAGTGACCGGTGGAGGGGATTTCTGCAACTGTCTTGTTTCGCAAGCATCGACGACCAAATGGTGGCGTTGCAATCCCGCTCGTTTTCAGGTTTAATGTTTGAAGGTGTGATCAGGCAAGCAGTTCAGCTAAGGTCTGATCACACCATAACACAATGTTCACCAGTGGCAAGCACTTCTCCACCACGCAGCCGTCTCGACATCGCGCCGCATACCAAAACTGACAGCTAAGACATTCACGGATAAAATGATTTTTTTAATGAAGTAAAAATAGAGAGACTTGGTGCTTACAAACCACTCGCTGATTGAAGAATTTCCAACCCTCACTTGTGAGTTAGGCAACTGTAAAGCTGCATTTAAAGTTAAGAAAACAGTCATTAACTTATCGGTTGTATGTCAATCTTGAGAGTGGTGTTTAAAGAAGAAATATATTTTTTCTAGGTGAACGATAACTGCAGTTCCAAAGAAAAATTTAAAGTTTCCTGGATAAAAATTTAACACATGTATTCTTAATATATAAAGAAGNCACCACGCAGCCGTCTCGACATCGCGCCGCATACCAAAACTGACAGCTAAGACATTCACGGATAAAATGATTTTTGTAATGAAGTAAAAATAGAGAGACTTGGTGCTTACAAACCACTCGCTGATTGAAGAATTTCCAACCCTCACTTGTGAGTTAGGCAACTGTAAAGCTGCATTTAAAGTTAAGAAAACAGTCATTAACTTATCGGTTTTATGTCAATCTTGAGAGTGGTGTTTAAAGAAGAAATATATTTTTTCTAGGTGAACGGTAACTGCAGTTCCAAAGAAAAATTTAAAGTTTCCTGGATAAAAATTTAACACATGTATTCTTAATATATAAAGAAGNTAACTGCAGTTCCAAAGAAAAATTTAAAGTTTCCTGGATAAAAATTTAACACATGTATTCTTAATATATAAAGAAGCAATATTGAAAACCAAATAAACTGCCAGAAATATAATCTTATTGTCACTTATTTTAAAATTTTAGTGCGTATCTCTTGGGGCACGAGCTCTGTAGGAGCGTATAAATTAGCACGTGCCTAATATAGGTTCAGAAAGTTATTATTCTAAAACTGACTATGGGACTACTGTTTGGAACTAGTGGCAGGTGTTCAGGAGTTGGGACACCTCTGTGCCGCTTCCGAGATTGCAGTTCGCTGTGGTTGCCAGGATGGCATCGTTTTGGAATGGCGGTTGTCACCTTATTCGCAGACATCCGCCTCCCTTTTAGAATAGCTCGGCGGACCTGTGGACGGAGAACTACTTTTGAGGGTCGTGGACAAGGGACGGTGTCCGCCTCGCGAGCAATGACCGGACTTTGACGGTGTCAGCAGTCCTCACATAGGAGCGGGGGGTGTTGCCTTAAAACTGGAGTTCTAAGTTGTGAGACAAGTCGAGGTCAGCCAGTGAGCCGTGGACGCTTCACGGTTATGTAGTGTTAACTCTAGGTAGAACGGGGTCGTCTGTGGAGGTGGAAAGTTATCGAGAACTTGAGATTCGTGGTTGGCATACCAATTATTTTAGAATGTAAATCTGGAACGCTGGTTGCCCCGGACCAGACCCAGAAAGTAAGTGAATAAGATGCACGGGAAAGTATTCAGATGGGAATCTGAGGTAAAAATAATAACGATTATATCGTGAATCTAATTTGAGATGTTCAGCTATTTCTTTTATTTAATTGTTAGCAGTGTGTCGGGCCACTAATTCAAATAACCTTATTAGGTGTGATTAGATATATTATTTAATTCCTCTCAGGCCATAAGTTAATTAGTAAAAGAGATTGATTTTAAACTGGTACGGTGTATATTTTGAGTCTTCAGTCAAGTGGAGTGCTTTAAATATAATTAAAATGCCGCTGAGTTTATTTTACTTTAACAACTGTGGTTGAATCAAAGGGTTTACGAAGACCGGGAGGCCACATTCGAAATTCAAATCCCGTCTGAGGACAATCAACTTTACCCACAGCCCCCTTTTTTCTTCCCAGTCCTGGCAAAATGCCAGAATGTATAGTTTTGGAGACGTTGTTAGATAAAAACTCGCTTCTCACCTGGCATCAGTGTAATTCTTCTGGCCAAACGATTTCGCTCTCTGAGCTTTAAAAAATGGGTAATAATCTTTGAAAATAATTTAATAGCAACAAATGGAATGTGAGGTATTTTTACCTACGCTGACCTCAAACATGAGCGCATGTCATGCAGTCAGTGTGATAATATATTTTGTTGTAATTGTAAACATAATGGTCTCCCAAAGGGTGACTGCATGATAACATATGATCCCGCTCATTAACGTTTTTTTTAGTGTCGATGACAAGGACATAAAATAAAAATTCTGCAACATATGAATGTAAACTGACCATAAAAAGAACGGCGTCTAAAATGTTTGGGTTTTATATTCACGAAAACGGCACTTATTCCGTCAGTATTATCTCATTCCTGTCTTACGGTATTTGAAGTTTATAGCATGGCTGTCACCTGTGTACAGTGTTCAAAATTTCACTTCAAAATTCACGTTTCTGTTGACATGTAAATACTGGATTGTTCGCAATTTAATTCCCAAAATCTTATGGGGTCTGGATTACCTGAGCGCAGCATGCATTATAGATAGTATGCATACAGGACCAATATTTATATATGCTATACACCAGACAATCCAGCAGCACTGCTATGTAACTAATGTATGGCTGGCAGAACAGGCTGTCTCTTGTCTATTCTGATACTACTGATACACACATAGATGACCAGTTGAGCCGATGTTCTCATATAATAATTACGCACATATGCTAATTTAACGTGCTACTAAATGTCTTTCGGCTGAAAAAAGACGTGTCTGGTTGCATCTCTTTTAGTTGAACTTCGTATGCACTGCAGGATTTTAGGTCATTTTTGTCTAGACACTGAAGACCTTTTCTAGATCCAGGTCGTAATACGTTTCGCCCGCAATTTTAGTGACGAAAAGTGTGAATGTGGGTTGAAGTTGGTCATAAATTACTTCTAGGTTAATTATAAAATATATATAGAACTCTACTTAGGATCTATTGTAAATTTTTCTTTTAAGCAGCTGGGCCGAGTTAAATTTTCTCCTTTCTTTGCCATAAATGGCTGTTTTTATATTTGTCTCTTACAACCAATTACCATAAATGCACAGCATTTTCTCGTCTTGCTCACAATATCATTTTAACCTAAAACNTATATATATATATAATTTTCTTTTTCGTAAAATAGGTCGATGAGTTAAACATCTACAGCTAGTTAATCTATAGACATATTCTCCACTTAGACCAGTTGTAAGACTGTTTCGAGAGCCTGGTCTTGGTATTAACCCGAAAAATATAACACGGGCACGAATAAGCGTATCATTTATCGTATATATAATTTAACAGGGACGTTATTTATGAATCCACATAAGGCCTTAAGCCCCTGCAACACTCTCAAGTTTTCTCCTTAAAATATAATTTAAAAATAAAATTTGATGACTAAATACGAAAATAAAATTTTTCTATTCGAAAAACTGGGTCAAATAATTTAGAATTTATTTTAAAGTGTGCTACACTGTCAAATTTTTTTACCGGGCTGATAAAGTTTTAATTTTAATTTAAAAATTATTTTCAAAGTGGAATATTGCTGTTTTGTTTCCGTGCAGTCAACTACGGAAATAAATGTAACGAATATTTAAATTTCTCATTGCTTCTTTACTAAATTAAATTTTTTTATCGGATATATTTCCTGCACAATGAAATTTAATGCCGCATAGCTTTTATTACATTCATTTACAAAAAAAGAAGATCGCTGTAAACGAATCGCGAGAGAACTACGTAGGTTGCCACACGGAATCATGAGAGCCCGACGTTTGTCCCATTTGAGTTTATTGTGGTTTGCTTGCACGGATGTGCCACTAGGCGTCATACATACCCTTATATCATTCATAGCGGCAATAAACAAAATAAGGCCTTAGTAGTAGTGTGAGCCACAGAGCCAAGATACGTGAACTTGCAGCAAGCCCCGATGGAGCATTCGACAAGCTTTTGGCCAGCTGGGTGAGTTTGAGAGAGGTCGCATCGTCAGCCTCCGACAGGCGGGTTGGACGTTTAGGCGCATTGCTCGCCACTTGAACCCTTCTGCCTATACTGTGAATCAGTGTTGGGCACAGTGGAAACAGGAGGGTACACACATCCGTCGAGAAGGCTCTGGTCGACTTCCCGACTCCAGCGGACCAACAGAAGGGAGGATAATTTCATCGTACGAAAGGCTGTAATCACTCCACGGGCACAGATGCACGCCATCAAGGGACATGTCGTGGCAGCTGGGAATTTGTCTACGTATACACCAGTACCATGGCAATGCGGCTATGAGAGTGGGAACTGTCGTCGCGACGTTCCTTACAACTTTACCATTACGACCGGAACATCGCCAAGAACGAGTGATCTGCTGGGAACGGGCAGCATCACAGCTTGCATATTGGCGACGAGTGGTGTTCAGCGACGAATCACGGTTCTATCTTGATAGAGACGACCGCCGAACTCGAGTCTGGAGACGTCCCGGCCAGTGCTGCAATCAACGCTTCATTGTAGAGTAGCATACTGCCCCAACGAGAGGTGTCATGTCGTGGGGTGTCATTTACTACGATTTCTGCACCCCATTGGTAGTGATTGAAGAAACCCTGATCGCACGGCGATACATCCAGGAAATTCTGCGACCATGTGTGCTCCCCTTCCTGGTACAGTTTGACAACCCAATTTTCCAGCAGGATATTGTCCGGCCTCACACAAGATGGTTATATGTGGCTAGCCTTTGTGATGGCAACATGCTTCCTTGGCCAGCAAAATCCCCAGACCTCTCGCTCATTAAGAACGTTTGAGACCAGATTGTATGACAACTTCGGGCAGCGGCATCTATGGTGTATTTGGAGCGTCATTTTTGTCAGCGGTGGCAGGATCTTCCTTAGAATAACATCCGACATCTGTAT
Organism: Clitarchus hookeri; assembly: GCA_002778355.1. NCBI lineage: Eukaryota > Metazoa > Arthropoda > Insecta > Phasmatodea > Phasmatidae > Clitarchus > Clitarchus hookeri. The sequence goes on from NQII01007471.1 coordinate 30,620, forward strand.
GCCTTCATACTCGACAATATCGCCACCAGTATCCGTAGTATGGGTGCTCCAACACAATACTAACTGCATTCTGCACATGTTGGTGGCATGCAATACATGCATGGCGTGGTAAAATATATTTTGATGTTTTCTTTAAACAATATCTGCGCCTGTACCCACTTATGTGATGCAGCAATGGCACATTTAGGTTACTCAATTTTTTTTTCAAATGAGTATATCATTGAGAATTAATATCTCCAAACATAATTCATGTCCCAATATCATCTAACAACATAAAATTATTTCGTTTCCATCAAGTGTCCGCCATTTGAATGTTTCGTGACATCGGAAACAACCATTTTTTACATGTACGATTCTGATTGGCTAAGTCAGTCAAATATCAAACAATTTTTAGAACCCATCCAATTTTCAAAATGTTTAATGGAAACTAGAATCATCCAACTTTACCAGATAAATATAGCGGCGATAATGACGTTTCGGTGACATTACAATCTTCCAAGTTTATTTAACGATATTTTGTGACAAGTGTAAATGGCAAAGCCACAATTGTTCAATTATTATTTTATAAATTTATGGTATTCTGGGTTATGTAAATTAGTTATTTAGAGTCATTCTTCAGAGAACACTATGTAATTTTAATTTATAAATACATTTGTGCCCGCGGGAAGGATCACAGGTGGTGTGGGCGGGGCTCAGACTGTCCGCCTATCTGGTTGGCTCCGAGAGGACACCCGTCGCGTAACCACGGGTCAACCCAAGCGGTGCATACAAGGCCGGATTGCTAATTTACGAGGACAAAAATTATATTTATGTTTTATATGACTATTTGACTTGGCGAAGTTTAAACGTGAACTTTTTGATGTGAATATGAACAAAAAAACCCTTTAAGGTTTTTTAGGGGATTTCACTACCCCTTAAAATTAAAACAAGAAAAATATTTATTTTTTTATTTACATGAATACAAAGGGGTATCTTAATTTAAATCATATACTCTAAATATCATCCTCGTATTCATCAGATTCATCCTCATCTTCGTTCACATGGTCCTCAACTCCGCTGAGAAATGTAGGCACCTGCAACATCCCAACTACGACATCATTAAAAACCTCTTTTGTTTTCTTCGGTTTTTTATTTTTGCTTGTAATTATAGGATCTGATGATATAAACATCCAGTGGAAAATGTCTGTATTTGTATTTCTTCAAGACGTCTTTCTTGAGTGAGACTGTCTCAACTTTTTATAGTCTTTGTGTCTGGCTTCCATTACGTCTTCCGATAGTTGCCTCACGGGTAACGCAAGAGATTTTATTATATCAGCTCCGTGTATCAAAATATTATGTACACCTGCACTCATTCTGTACCAACCATAAAGATTGACCGCCATTTCAGCTGTGGCATAGTAAAATGCCCCAAATTTTTCTTCATTTATATAATGGCCACATCAAATCGAATATAAAATATTTGAAAATCGTTCAATCAACATTTGCGAAATTCCTGTTATTTGAAATACTTGCTCAGGGTTTTTGAAATACTTTCTAGCCGTGTTTCTATCATTACTTTAACTCCTCCTTGTTTTGGTTTGTCAACAACAAGCCCCCTTTTTTTTTGTAAAAATCGTTGCAGATAGTTTTCTTCCTTTCTTTAACCAATTCTCGAGCTTCTTTGCCTCTGTCTTGCCATTGCTGTAGTTCTAATTTATAAGATATATGTAGTAAATATTCGTAGCATCTCAGATGAGCATGCAAGATAGAAAGACCAAATCGGTATGTATTTGTGTCAACTGCTCTCCTTTTAACATTTTGTAAATCATTCATTAAGATGGGTATGGCTTTGCAAACGCTACAAGCTTGTGTGCTTTTTGTTTCAGTCAAAACATTTATCGTTTTGCCATCTAGCATTGTGCAAATCAGAATGTGCTTGAAATGGATTGTTCTGTCTCCCAAAACAATGGATGTAGATGTCAATTGCATTATTTGCTTCTCAATGTTATTATAGTCCTTTTTAGTGTTTTCGTCATTCTCTTTTTATAATTTAAACAAAATTGGACAATATCTTGTCGAAGACGGAGTGTGATTTTTCCAGGAGATTTTCTTGTTTCCTTCTTTCCCTTCAGAGACCTCCAGAGGCACCATGGTACATAATATTATGTTTTAATCAGCGTAAATTGAATTATTGGTAAAGTTTTGCTTGTGTATGCTGTGCCCTCCACTGCCATCTAAGCCCAACCTATAATAGACATCTAACGTGCCGTTATTTTCGTGTATATTGTTTAAAATAAGGTCTGATTGTACTTCTGCTGGTCTCTTCATAGTGTGGTCTACTAGATCTTGTAAAGACACCACATCTTCATTTTCTGTTATTTTCATATTTAGCGGATAAAATTTATTTTTTGCATTTGCCACCACATGGTAGGAAGGGTATAATCAGCCGCTCATTTTTTTTGCCCCTAGCCGTATTGTCACATAGTCTTCCTTCGTTAAGTTTAGATCCACTATGAGACCTAAAGCTTCTTCACCACTGTAAGGCACAACACTTTTAAAAGATGTATGAGCCTGTTTCATCCTTTTTAACCTTTTCGGGGTAGAATTTATGGCAAGTTTCATAACTTGAGCTGCCGTCCTCTTGCCAAATTTTACTAAGCTTGATTCAGCCGTAGAACAAATCTTTTCGGGGGTAAGACGCCAGACATAACTGTTAAGCATTCTTCTCTTACTTCGGTCGCAGCTAACTTCAAATCCTTTTTTCGGTCTTCCTCGCCTTGTTTCCAAAGAAGTAGGTTGTGGTAAGGTTGTTGCATGCGTTTAATGCATCTCCAGGAGCTTAAACTCTTTACTGAGCCAATTTGCGTGTTTGTCCTTGAAGCGGTCGTGCATATATTTACTTTCTCGCCATTTTGTTAGGCATTTTGTCACAAACACTTTCACGACATCTTTTAAATGTTTTACGAAAGTCTCTGATGGGTTGATTACGCTTATTTGGTCCACTATGTACTGTACCAATCGTTCATTACATTTTAATGACGAAACTTTAAAAAAACGAGGTTCTCTTAACACTAAACCAGTTCATTTCTATGAAACTTTCTCTCCCGTAGAGTAGAGTGAGCATGACTATCTGGAAATANCCAGTTCATTTCTATGAAACTTTCTCTCCCGTAGAGTAGAGTGAGCATGACTATCTGGAAATAAACAGCTTTATTTTATAAACGGACAGTGAAGGGGACCGGTTTGTTAATTTTTTGTAATTCTTATGAGTTATTGTCACTTAGGAATTGTAACATATAATGGAACTACGTGGAATATTTTGTGAAACGTCTGCAAACTAAATAATATAAATTTTTTTTTCGTACAAAATATGCCTTTTTTTCAAATCGATATAACTACTTGAATTATTAAAACAATTGACAAAAACCAATAATAATAAGAAATACACACCTGACGCTTCACCTTCCACGTTTTAAACTTCACTATTTTCGGACATAGAACACAACACATGCGTAGTTACTCCGTCAAAGTTATGGGCGCAACTGGCTCACGCTTGCCGTGCGAGAAACAGTGAGGCAAAGCGCGCCAGCACTGGCTATTGTGTTGCTTCCTCGAAACATTTTTATTGCGGTTCTGTCTTTTTACTATTCTACTACCTAATACCAAGAGTTTTGTTTTATTTTAAAGCAACGAAATTTTTCATTTTTGTCCTCGTAAATGAGCAATCCGGCCTTGTGTGCGTTGAGGAGGTAGCTGTGGTCGCCAGGACTTGAAGAGAGGAGAGAGACGGGCCTTGGTAGTGCAGGTCTTCGAAAGGCCTGTACAAATTGTTTTGTTAACCACGGAACGTGAGTGTCAAACACTCGCGGGAGGCCAGAGAAACTTTTCGCAAACAGAACGCCCAGCGTAGGGAGCTTGCGTGAAGCAATTNGTCAAACACTCGCGGGAGGCCAGAGAAACTTTTCGCAAACAGAACGCCCAGCGTAGGGAGCTTGCGTGAAGCAATTAAACACTCCAGATTAAATTAGGACACCTTCGCGATAATTCCTTGTGGGCACTTAAAAATAACTTTGGTGACTTTCAATTACTCTCCTTGAGCTAGCTGGTGCTGTGTAATTTACAGTGATAGGAATGCAACAAGAAGTTGTCATGTATGGTGAGTTACAACTTTTTGGAAGTATTTTGACAAAAACATTAAATAGTGTGACAGGGGCTCTAGCACATTNGTCAAACACTCGCGGGAGGCCAGAGAAACTTTTCGCAAACAGAACGCCCAGCGTAGGGAGCTTGCGTGAAGCAATAAAACACTCCAGATTAAATTAGGACACCTTCGCGATAATTCCTTGTGGGCACTTAAAAATAACTTTGGTGACTTTCAATTACTCTCCTTGAGCTAGCTGGTGCTGTGTAATTTACAGTGATTGGAATGCAACAAGAAGTTGTGATGTATGGTGAGTTACAACTTTTTGGAAGTATTTTGACAAAAACATTAAATAGTGTGACAGGGGCTCTAGCACATTNATGTATGGTGAGTTACAACTTTTTGGAAGTATTTTGACAAAAACATTAAATAGTGTGACAGGGGCTCTAGCACATTTAGTACTTGCGTGCATAAAAGATTGCGGCAAGACCACGCCCTTAACAATAACATAACTTGTATTTTTAAAAAATATTTCACTTTTGTTTTTATATAAATTACAATTTTATTTTTTAGTTTATAAGGATAACAAACAAAAGAAAAAAAGTACATATATTGATAATGTTGTATAGTATAGTAGGAAAATGTTCGTACGTAAAATATTAAATTGAGTTTTTTGCATTATTCGTAAAAATATTTTTGATTCTGTAATATTTTCAGTTCCAGGAATGCATTACTAGAAACACAGTTCAATGTCACGTATAAAAATTTTCATTTTTGACTGTATGATAAGCGTTGGTTTCTCCTCGGCGATTTCTAACAGACTTATTTACGTTAAGTGTACATGTGTCGATATGATACGCACTGAGTAGCATGCAAGTAGAACTTATGCAGGGTATCAGAGATGTTGTAAGTAGCCACAGTATATCCTATAACTTGTAATATTTCTTTCGTATTCAATATTAATTAAAAACAGTGAGAGCACCGATGTTTTGACAACGGCTAGGAAAATATACTTCACAGTTAAAATATTGTTCTAACCAAGTTTTTGTGTGCTCTTTGTAAATTTAACGTTGCCTATTGAAATATTTGGAATTTTTAGGTAGGTCTAATGGAAACATATTTTATCGTTACAGTTAAACATATCAGCGCAAAATACAGTGCTTAGGGCCTACTTACATTATGTTATTTTTTTACCGTGGAAGACTTTGTAGACTGAGAGGTGCTTTTCACTTTCTCTCATTCTGTCTCTCTCAATCGGGAAGTTTTGCATCGCTAGTAGGCCTAATAGCAGGAAAATTATACATGTTGTTAATTTTAAATAATTTCATACATATAAAAGAAAAATATCAATTTATTGATTTGTAATTTACAATTGAAAATAAACCTTATTGTTTGAATACTTAATATAATATATTTAGATGTGATGGCGGGAGGGTTACAAATCCGAATTTGGCAGAAGTGGCGTCTGGTGAATGGTGACTTGACATGGCGTGTAGCTTTTCAACGAAGCGTTAATTTTTCTTGCTCCGAAAAATACTTCAAATTACCACATCGAGTTAGTACACGTTGTGTTCTTTAAACCTAGCTAGGAAAGTTGCGATGTTGTGATAAATCAGTGTTTCCATAACAGAAATAAATATACTGTAACATGTGTCGCGACGGCTGCATGTGAAATGGTGTGGCTGCAGCGTCGTCGTTATGCTGGCCCAGTGTGTGTGTGTGAGTGTGTGTGTGCGATTGCAAATATGGACGTGCGAAATTTATACGTTTTAACCGTGAACTGTTTTTATGACGAAGTTAATTATTTAAATTAACTTCTGTTTATTTATCACAACCTCGTAACATTTCCCTAAGTATTTGAAATAAAGTAGTGTAACGTGATTATGTTTCTGTGATTTGAATGTTTGCCACAATCCCAACAAATTACTAAGCCCAGCCAGAAAAGTTTAAATAACTAACTAAATAAACCTGGTAAAAACCAAGTAGCTATGCAATGAAATATGAGCTGAATAAAAGTTACGGTAGGCCTCTTTGTGCGCATGTTCAACGCTATCTTTTAAATTTGTCACTGCTACGTACAAAATATAAGCGCCACCATCTGCGTTCTTGAATTTACTGTCTTTATCATAGGACTGGTTGCTCCTTCATTTTAATATTTATTCCTACTTGGGCAATGCTTTTAAAGAAATAACCCAACACATATCAATAACGATAGTTTAAATACTACAGTTCTTTCCCCCCCCCCTCCCAGTTGTAACAGGGTTAAACACATTCGCGGCAAAATATTAACGTGTATTATGTTTAATGTGCTATATCGTGCATTAAAAATATGTTAACAATGTAAAATAATAACGATAAGAACTGGGCCCTATCGTCAATACAGACATTGTTAAAAAGTCATAGATCTTACCTAAATATGGTTATAGTTATAAATTGTGAATACTCGTATGTAATGGTTTTTAAAAAACATGACAGAATTCTTTGAACAGCTGTAAAAAGTAAACAAAGAATTTTACATTTAAAACGTAGAAGTCACATGGCAGTGTTTATGTTAACGTGTAGCTAAATGATACGTAATCGGTAATCAAAAGTAGAAATTTAGCAGGGTTTAAGAAAAGTGTGGAGTAACCGTAAATGGACTACAGAAGGTATAGTGTTATCGGGGTTAAACGAACTCGTTTAGACGTCCTTTCCTATATTTAACATATTAATTTTTATTATACGAATATGTTAACTTAGCCATGTGACCATCAGCTACAAAACTATAAGTTACATTCCACAGATACAAACATTACTATATATTTCCGTATTAACTCATTAAGGCGTCTTCCTAAAAAAATTTTTTAACCCCACAAGAGGTTTAAAAATGCCGTTTGATGCCGTTAGGAAGCATTAAGCGGCGACCTTAATATGCGTCTACACACTCTCGCTTTAGCTGAGCTCCTCGCGAAACAGATATTCAACAGTAGAATATTATAGCACGAATGAAAACCGACGGAATAAACTATAGATAACACTTAGTTTTCTCCCGTTACTATTATTACAGTGAAATTCCGATATTTCGCATCCCGATTATTCGTATATCCCACTAATTCGTGTAAATTTGCCGGTCCCTTGAGAAAATCATTTAATTCGTAAAAAAAACCAATGCATGCCGGTCCCCTCGATAGTAAGTATTTATTTTGGTGCTCGAGCTCAATTATAACGTCTTATAATTCTTATTTCCAACTTAAAAATCTCGTTAACTCGTAATGTTTGTAGCCCTAGACTGTACACGAGCTCTAGCTAGATTTATGAAATTCGGGCAGGGTAAAAAAGACCGGAAGGGTACTGAGGGACGTAGCAGGGTTTGAAGGGCAAGAAAATACGCTGAGTAGGCTGTGAGGCGATGTGTCTGTGATTCCCAGAACTAAGAGGCGCCTTGCTGTCCGGTCTATTGTTATGAGAGGGTAGGAAGGAGCAGAGTGAGTGAAAAGTTAGTCAGTTCAGTCTTATCCATGCCTCCGAAAAGAGCTAATAAGTGTCTTTCCAACCGAGAAAAAAATAAATCATTAACGCCGTGGCCGGTGGTGATAAAAAAATTGAAGTGTCCAAACGTTTTAACGTTCCTCCTTCCACAATAACATCAATTCTGAAGAACAAGAACAAAATCGCCTCCCAGACATCGGACAGCAAAGTAAAGCGCTTTAAGACTGGTGAGTATCCACAACTAGGAGATAATTTAAAAAAGTGGTTTGCGGAAGCACGGAATTCGAATGTACCAGTTGGAGGAAACATTTAAAGAGAAAAATCAAACGTTTTCGCAGAAAAAATGGGAATTAAAGACTTTCGTGCGAGTGATGGTTGGTTTGATAGGTTTAAAAAAAGGCACAGCACAAAATTCAAGAAGCTTAGTGGGGAAAGTGCGAGTGTATCGGCCGACGTTTGTTCTGAGTGGAAATACGAATTGGGAGAAATAATCGATTCTTATGAGCCCAACAACATTTTTAATGCCGATGAGACGGGGTTATTTTATAAGTGTCTCCCCGACCGATCAATGTGTTTTAAGGAAGAAAAGTGTCATGGCAGAAAAATAGTAAAGAACGTGTAACCATATTTTTGGCCGCCAACATGGATGGATCTGAGAAATTAAGACCGCTCATGGTAGGCAAATCAGCCAAACCAAAATGTTTTAAAAGCATAAAAACTTTTCCGATGACCTATCGTGCAAACAAAAGAGCGTGGATGATGGGCGAATAATTGAAGAAATGGATACGATCAGTGAATGCTGATATGGAGAAAAGGCAGCGAAAAATTCTACTTTTCATGGATAATTGTACGGCCCACAACAATACCCCACCGCTCAGTCATGTTAATGTTGTGTTTTTGTCTGCCAACACTACTTCTAAGCTGCAGCTTCTATACCAGGGCATAATTAAAACGTCCAAAACCTTTTACCGCAAGGAAGTAGTGATGCAACTCCTTGACAGCATCGAAGATGGGCAGGATCATAAAATCACTTATTTTGAGCCATGAACATTGCTCACAAGGCGTGGCAAAGTGTTAGTGAAAGCACAATAAAAAATTGTTTTCTTGCTTGTGGAATCACGAAGGTGGAACTTTCATCAGCAGTTACTGAACAAGACTTAGAATGCCCTGTGAATTGAAATTATCTTCTTCAAAATGAAGAAAATTCTATAACGTTTGAAGATGTTGTCCATTTTGACGATGGCCTAGCGGTAGCGGGGATTCTAACTGATGACGAAATTGTTGCTCCATTTCAGGACATTGATGGTGAAGGTGTTGACGANTTCAAAATGAAGAAAATTCTATAACGTTTGAAGATGTTGTCCATTTTGACGATGGTCTAGCGGTAGCGGGGATTCTAACTGATGACGAAATTGTTGCTCCATTTCAGGACATTGATGGTGAAGGTGTTGACGNGCGGTAGCGGGGATTCTAACTGATGACGAAATTGTTGCTCCATTTCAGGACATTGATGGTGAAGGTGTTGACGAATATGATGTGCCGACAATTACACCTAAAGTGGCTAAACAATACGTCAACAACGTGCGCCATTTCTTAGCGAAATCAGACGTTGGCGATGAAGTATTTTCTGCTTTGAACATGCTTGACAAAGCCATCGATAATACCCATATGCAAAGCTTGCACCAAAAGAAAATAACAGATTTTTTTAAACGTAAATTTTTAATGTGTTTTTTATTTATATAATTATTGATTTATCTATACAGTACATATGTATACATGATATGTAGCCATGCGTTTATCATTACATATTAATGCAAACTTGCTTTAATCTCGTTATTATGTATTTTTTTCTTTTTTTGCTCCTGGTTATTGGTAATCCCGCTAATTTTAATATCTCGATAATTCATATTTAACACTCAGTCCCTTAACAATATGAATTATCGGGATTCTACTAATTAAACTACAAGGGCAAGCTCTAAACGTACAATTTTTGTAATGTTCTCAATTTTTTCTTGTCCANCTTTTTTTGCTCCTGGTTATTGGTAATCCCGCTAATTTTAATATCTCGATAATTCATATTTAACACTCAGTCCCTTGACAATATGAATTATTGGGATTCTACTAATTAAACTACAAGGGCAAGCTCTAAACGTACAATTTTTGTAATGTTCTCAATTTTTTCTTGTCCAATTTATTTAGTAGGACGGTAGTAAAAAGTGGCAACCACAAACAAGTAGGGCTTACGTTTCTCGCTATAAACACATTTTCCAAGAACAGTTTCTTACTGAGACGCGTGTGTATGTGCAAAAAAATAATTTTGCAGAATCTTATTCACAAGTAAGCCATCTTCAGGGCTCTGCCTAGATAGAGGTTTGTTTGTTTGAGAAAGACAAACTCGATGTAGCGCTAATGGCGACTTTGGACGGCGCATGTAATGTTGTGCGGTGGGTGAGGGCTAGGTTTAGTAGATTCGTGAAAAATCGCGGATTTGAAACACTCAGTATCTCGTGTTAAATAATGCGTAACTCGCATCATGGTCCGAGTCCTGTATTGAGGGTTGCACTGGCATGTATAATGGGTTGCGTTTAACGTCTTACTTGTAATCCTTCTCCCCAAATGTTACATTCTTCCGTTTCTCAACTTATCTCCTGTTAATGCCATAAACAGGCATTACCTATTAATTACGCCTAATGTTGAAGAGCCAGGTGCTAAGGTATGATGCAAAATAAGACCAAAATGAAAATTAAACGCCTAAAGTTCCATATAATTGGCGTTATTATATTATGTATACTTATAAATAAATCTAGTGCCAGAAGAAAAGCTTTCACAGTGTGCCATGGTAAGCAAATATTTGTTGTTTGATATTTTAAGCTGTTTTGGGTTTTATGATTCTAAATTGCATAAAAATATTTCTGACCTATTGTTTTCGTAATACAAAATTATTCATATTATTTAGAGCACTATGCTGTGTGTGTGTGTATTTTGTTAGTTTCAAAGCAAAACTGATGTTCTCGCACCTAATAAGACACAAGATATATTGGGCTTTGGAATTTGTTATGATATTTCTACTACCAGCGCATTTGAAACGTTTCACACATGATTGTACAAACGCGGAATCAAATCCAAATCTCAGCAATAGGATCCCAGTACGTTGGATGCCGAACCGCCGAAGTTCATGCCGTTCGTCGCTGTTGATGAAAGACAATACTGACAGTTCATCGTTTTATTATATTATTTTTACTGGATTTGTTAACGTCCCCATTTTTACGCTGAAAGACATACATGAGATACACCCATGGATAACATAATACATTAACCCATGACCGCGTGAACGAAATGGAACTCGTAGGTCACCCCAGACTGCTTGAAACACATTTCAGAGGAGAGTATAAGAAGCATGTCTAATTTCCGATCCCATGGTTAAGTTGTATGCGAATAAATTTAATAAATAAACATTTTAATTAAATGATATGGTAAGTGGTATTTTATCAGAAATTTACTCCACAGTGACAAGTTCTTTGCCCTGCTGGGAATCGTTGAGTAGTTGTGATTCGGTAAGCGCAGACAAACCAAGCGAACTGAAGTGACGCGTCAGTATATAGACCAGGTGAAGAATCAGACAGATATCGCAAAAATTATAGTTTGAAAAACATAGCACTGAAGGACGGATCTTCCCTGGTTGTATTCGGGGCAATTACGCCACCCGATAATATGTCACGCTTGACGACACTCTGAACAGCGCCTGTCTGTGGACCCACGCCGAGAAGAACAGCCCTCAAGATGCGGCTTACACTTGACGTGCTGCTCACCGCTTCTCGTCATTACGTACAGCCTACGACAACGATGCATTTAGTTTAGTAGTATATTGTTTTGACTGAGTGGCTTAACAGGATGAAGACCTCCCTCGCCAATAGCTTATATTTGTTGTAACTTAGAATAATTTAATTAATACCTATTCAATATTCCCATTTTGTTAACATAACTCTTCCCTAGTAAATATTCATTATTCTAAAATATAGACTTATAGCAGAGTGTACTGTAGTTCCCTACCTTGTACGTTAGTTCAAATTTATCTCCTCAAAGTTTATTTGCATAAATGCTCACAAAAACAATATGTGGTAAATTTGCCCTGTCTCCAACTTTGTGTCACATTTTGGGCATGAGAAAAAGCCTCTTATTTTATCAATTGCAACTAACATCTATGGCAAATTTTATTTTATCCGCTGGCACTGACAGTACATATTTACGTTTTGTAAAGGAGAGAGCTTCCTTTGTGCCTTAAAATTTGTCTCTTAAGATGCGCCATATAGTGAGTTAGTGGATCTGGCTTCGATTCACATAGAAAGAGTTGCCGCATGAAGAATATTTATTACGTAATAAAGTACACAAGTGGTAAAATGAAGTTGTCAAGGTGGCTCATTGGTGACAACATTGAGCTCGTATTTGGCAGGACCGGGACTCGATTCTCGGTGCCACCATACCACATCTGGCGAATGCCAGGAGGTTTGTGTAATAAAGTTCATGTCTGATTCCTGATTGGTTGAGCAGCTTGTTTCATCTCTAGTAATGCGTCAAACGAGACGGATATTAAAATAAACGAAAAAAATAACGTTGATTTTTTTAATTACGTAATAATCAAACACTCAGTCTTTATCTTTCATACTTTCCGTAATATCTGCACTAAACATATTTGTCGGCTACAGCATCACTGGCGTAAATATTTATTACCGAAACATTCTGGCGATACAGATTGTTTGTGTGTAAACGTTTTAAAATTATTTTCCGTTACAGAAATCCGATAGCAAGCCAAGGCCAACATCCTAATATCTTACATCTACGCAATACACGTTGAAACAAAACTCATTGTTACACCATATAATTGATGTGTTTTAATTAACAGGACGAGTAAGACATGACATCTAAGAATGATTTCGCTAGTCCTTTTACTTAGTTGTTGTACATAAAACCAATCATTCATAAAACGATTATAAAGTGTGTCTGCATTAATTTGGCTTGAAATAAAATTGAATCCTACGGAAGACATTGCATGGAGTGGTAGGGGTAAGGATCTTGTCTTCCTTTCACAGCCTAGCGGGTAGACACTCTCTCTCAGATCGTCATGTGTCTAATCGCCGAATGCTCCATGTTGCCTCGTCCTATGTCCTGACTACACATCTCATCTCCGCTGCCTCGGGACCTGTCGCCCTCATTTCTTATCTGTCCTCATTCGGTCCTGAGAGGAGCTACAGCCGTTAGATGCTAATAGTTTGACACACTCGTACCGTGTCAGCCAGACCCAACTATTCTCCGAATCTTTAACAGATTACCGCGTTCGTTGTCGCGTAGCGGTCCTCGCTGTTTACTTAATATCTTTTCAGACAATCCGCTGAATCGCATTGTTACTGGTTCTGCCGCATCTCGAGGTGGGTAATCATAATCCATCAGGCACGTATCTAAGGACAAAGCCCAAGGAGTTTCGGACACCACCCAAATTTTTTGAGTATAATGCATGTGAAAGTAACAATTAGAAGTTTAAGTTATGTGGTATGAAATTTTGGGGAGACATTTGTTGCATTACTCACGAACTGTTAGCTGAGATGGCCACCCTTACAGCACATCGATAACCTCAATTTTACTGGGACTGCGGGGTTTATTGGTCAAACTACTTGCCTCCCCTCCAAAGCGAACAGGATTTGATTCCCGGTGGGGTTACCCGAACTTTCGCACGTGGGAACCGTGCCGGACGATGCTGCTGGTTCGACGGGTTTTCTCGAGGATCTCCCGTTTCTCCCGCCCTTGCATTCCAGCGATGCTCCATACTCACCTCGCTTCACTCTCACCAGCTCACAAGACCTCGATGTTAAGAGCCACTTAAACCTCATCACTTCACTCTCTACTCAATTTTACTTCCGTCCAGCCTCATTTATTATGATGGTCATTTGGGGATCTTAAAATGTCATAATTTCCTATAATCCGCATGTCCTCGTGTAGCCATATATCGCTAAGCAGTAGCGATGGAATTAGTACAGTGAAGATATCGAATGAATAAAATATGACAGGTACGGCCATACCTAGAATATCAGTCAGGTAGGAGAAAGCATTAACATTCAAGTGAAATGTTTTAACATTGGCATATTTACAACATTGTTCAATTAATCAGGTTCATTTTCACTTAATGAGATTTGTGTAACGAAAAGTATACGGACGAATTTCTCTGATATATAATTCCCGTAGTTTCACTGTTTCTTCTCTGTTGCAAAGGGACAAATGCCCCCTCCCTACATCCACCCACCCCAACAACGTTCCACCACGACTTCCTATGAACATGCTGACTCTCCCAAAGCAATATGCCGATCCTGTTGCCATACATTATTAAACTTATTTAGGCACATTTTTTTGGTGATAGGGAGGGGGATTGTAGTTAACGGAAATTCTCAATTTTCCGTTGGAAAGAAAATTAAGGTGATGGAGTCCTTACAAACCAAACTTAATTTAACTTACTCCTAAATACGGCGGACACATACATGGCTTATCCAGGACTTGGAACCACATGGACCGAAAGTGATTCCTTAACGACCTCGTAGAGAGATATCACCTGCATGTGTAATATGCGCACCAGGGGATACAAGGGAAGGCAAGAAGGTAAAGTGATATCCTCGGATAGGATTTCATATTTGGGGAAACATTAGGAACGGAATCTCAGAAGTATTTGTTGGTTTTCAAAGCTTCATAACCTTTTTAAATTGGCAATCATTATGAGCGCTGTAGATTGATTTTGAGTTGAAACACACGCCCTTAATTTAGCACACATAAAAATATGTTTTCAAGGGAGATTTTTTAAAAAGCCAGCATTGGCATTTGAATGTTACGTATAGAAATGCATTCCTCTACGTTCCTCCTCACGCTCTTATAATTTTCGTATATAATTGGATGAGTTTACATAAATACATAGTTGACATACGGAAATGCGGTCCGTAATGACGAAAAACATTGCTGAGGTTCGTAAACACAAAATATGGAACGTGTCCTGCGACACTGAAAACAGACAACTATTGTTTCTGTGCAGCAGTTAGGGTATCCTGAGATACAGGTATTTTACTTTTAAGAAAATATTTTGAAATTTTTGTGTTTGCGAGTTTTCCAATATTTGAAATGAAAGAAATTATAAACAGTAATTTTTCTACAGTGGTAACTTTAACCAAGTTTGCTAAGGTGTGGCACTCAGACACAGAGGCTCTAAGTTCGTATTCCGGTCGAGATTCTTTTTTTATATTAACCGAAACTCTTTAATGGACGTAGAGCTGGACAAATTTTTAGTTGCACCAACAAAATCTTTGTTTGGAGCAACCAAATAAAAACAACAAAATAATTTGGTTCAAACGAAAATTTTTGTATTGACCCTATAGAAGCAATTAATTTATTAGCGCCGAACAAACTTTGTTTGTTTCTACAAAACCTTTTATTCAGTGTATCCTCGTTGCTTGAACCAATTTCTTCAAATATCAAAAGTAGCATCAGGTAAGTGTAACAGTTAGCAACATTTACAACACTCAAATCTATATAAACAAAAATGAAATGCTGTTCGTTGGTAAGCGCATCACATGAGAATGGCTGGACCGTTTTGGCTATTTTTCGTTTTAAAATGTTCGTAATAGTCCAAATTAGATTTTTATTGATAGAAAAATTGGAAATGTTTCCCGGAATATTTTCGAATTCGGGAAAAACCGAACGGCACGATGGATATGCGTAATTTTTTTTGTTGTTTTGTTTATGGTCATGGAAAAGTTATCAGATAAAAAAAAGAATAGGGAATATTTCGCAAAACTAATTCTAATTTTGATATTTAATTTACATTCTAAATTTAAATTTAAATTTCCTCAACTTTGATTGGTTGTCGTTCATCGTTCACGTTATGCGACAATATATGGTTGATTCAAATTTCTTTGCTTCTTTTTACTTTTGTTTTTTCGCGATCTTTAGTTGAATTGTGGTTATGTTTTAAGTTTATCGCTATCTATTCAGTATTATTTAGTTGGATTGTTATTTTTCTTTAATTGAATCAAATCGATACAATTTAAATACACTGCTATGCTGCCAATAAGACAAAGCAATTGAAGTCACAGAACTCGCAATGCTACAAACCAAATGAATTTTAGGAAAAAAAAAATGATTGCGATGCATTGAAAGAATCAGTTCGAATCGGCAACAAAATCATGCGTACGACATCCTATTGAACGCACCCGGTAGAACTGGAAAAACGATTTTGATCACCTTGATTTTGGCAACGATTTGCTCGCAAAATGGAATTGGACTTGCCCTTGCTTCATCTGGAATAGCAGTTACGCTATTGGAAGGCGGTCTAACTGCTCATTCAGCACTCAAGTTGCCGTTGAATATGCAAATCAATGAAACTCACGCGTGCAACCTTTCGAAAAAATGTGTGATGGCCAAAGTTTTGCAGCAATACAAATTTATAGTTTGGGATGAATGTACGATGGCGCATAAAATATCTTTGGAGGCATTAGACCGAACGATGCAAGATCTACGAAACAATCAAAACAGGTTTGGTGGTGCGATGATTCTGTTGGCAGGTGATTTTCGCCAAACATTGCCAGTTATTCCACGGCCAACGCCAGCCAATGAACTTAATGCATGTTTAAAGTCATCAGTTTTGTGGAAACACATCAAGACACTCAAATTAAGTATGAACATGCGTGTCGAGTTGCAGAACGACCAATCTGGAGAAGTATTTTAAAAACAATTGCTGGACATTGGCAATGGAAAAATCTCAGTTGACATTTCGACTGGCTGCATTACATTCCCCGCAGATTTTTGTCAGTTCATCGCCTCAAATACCGAACTCATCACAAAGGTATTCCCAAACATTGCTCAAAATTACAAAAATCATGATTGGTTGAGCGAACGTGCTACATTGGCTGTGAGAAACATTGATATCCACGAATTAAATTTCCAGATTCAAAGTAAAATTGCTGGAGAATTGATGACGTACAAATCGGTAGATTCCGTTACTAGTCAGGATGATGTCGTCAACTATCCAACCGAATTTTTAAACTCGCTGGAATTGCCTGGATTGCCGCCTCACAATCTCCAATTAAAAGTTGGATTGTTAATTATAAGGTTGAACAATATCAACCAACCACGTCTTTGTAATGGCACCTGGCTTGCGGTGAGAAAACTGATGAAAGAATTTATAGAAGCAACAATTCTTAGAGGAAAATATAAAGGAGGATGCGTTTTAATATCACGAATTCCAATGATTCCGACATACATTCCATTTGACTTTAAACGGTTGCAGTTTCCCGTTTCGCAATGACTGTAAACAAATCACAAAGGCAGTCATTAAATGTTTGCGGCGTTAACCTTGAAAATCCACGATTCTTGCATCGTCAATTGTATGTCACCTGTTCCCGTGTCGGAAAACCATCAGCTTTGTTCGTTTACGCACCAGACAACAAAACCTACCACGAGGGAGGACGGAGGTGGTGATTGTGATGCCTACCAAGTTGGTGGACGGCACCTACTAATATTACGGACTGCACCGACCAAAATGGGGGCCAGTGGTGGAGACGCCTACCAAGATGGTGGACTGCACCTTCCTACATGGTGGAATGGCTATGGAAGGAGTGGGGTGTAAGTAATCTCTGGAAATTTTAGTTTTTTAAAATAATTTTTTTTAATAATTTTTAAATAATACTTTTATATAACTTATTTATAATAATTTTGGAATTTGTTTGAATTGTTATGATTTTTTTTGTTTCATGGTTATACAAGAGTATGGGCACAAACTTAAGGTCAAGTTCATAGGTCAATGTCCAGGTCATAGGTTAAAATGAAGCCCCCAAATGTTTCCCATGGCTCGTTTTTGGAACAAAAATAATGGGCGCTTATTCTTTGCAAATGAGGGGCTCGGCGCTTTTCGAAGGAAAATTAGAATAATTTATTGTAAAAAAAAGGAAAATTTAGTTTATTTTGAGGGGAAAATAGTCGATTTTAAGGAGAAAAGGGAAATTTTGAGAGAAAATGACCGCTGGGAGACCGAAATGACAGAGCATGTACAGCTCAGATGCTTCTGTACCAGGTCCCGATGTGCATAAGTCCCGGTAATCCCTCTACTGGCACTGTTATAAATAACATATTTATAGCAAAAAACATTTTTACAAGAAATTCGTAGGTGAATGGCAGGATTCACGGGCTCCAAGAATTTTCATTCGTATTCAAAACTTGGTTCAAAATAAAAACTTTCCCTTATATAAAAAAAAATGTTTATACGTAAAACAACACCCACATAACGAAAATTGAAAAAAAAATTCGTTATCACTTATTTTTTACCGGAAGTACCGGAAAACTAGCAATCAAATTTACAGAGAGGTTTCGTGAATCCACGGTAAGTTATGTGGAATCCACAGAGAGTCCGTTTTTTAAAAAGCATCGTGTCCATAATTTTACGGAGGATTCTGGAAATTTTTTTCAGCATATCTTCGTTAAAATTATAAACATTTTTATTGTGTGCCTGAGATGGTGGCATAATGGGTCATAAGATGCCAAAACCAGGCGGCTCCTAGAGTGAGTCTACAATCCGGTCACACTGTTATAAAAATTTTCCTTGGTTTTACGCAAATGTGCTGGTAAAAAATTCTCAAGAACTGTGCTTAGAACTCCGCATACGCCACTTTTTTTTTATGTAACAAACTTTCTTTAAATTTTACAGAACTTCTATGAATTCCCGGAAACTCTCCGTAAATTTTCCAGTAAGTTGTTTCTGTACTTCTGATTTATAAGAAGAATGACCACTTAAAAAACCTCTTACTTTTGTTATGCGAATATTGCACTGATTGCGAGATTTTGTTACAAATAAATTATTAATTCCTGAACTTGAACCACTACCCCCCCCCCCNGAAGGATGTAAATAATGCTTCCCTACAAACCGGACATGCAACACTTTCAGTTTCTAAAAATGTTTCAGTATTTTACGTGTTGCTGTTACTGATTTCTGATGCTACTTTCCAAGTAACGTGAATATTCTAATTACCACAAACACTATAATTTTGCAGTGGCGAAGAAAGCATCATGTAGAATCGGCGTACCTTGTGCCCAAAACCCGATGCAATAGGTAATAGAATTACTTTTTATATTGTGTACCTGCAGAGGTCAACTCCGTTGTCTGTCAGTACGGGTAGCGTTTCCGTGTATTGACTGCACACTTCCGTAAAAATTCCCGTGAATAACAGTGCGCAATGACTAGACTGGCGAAAAGGAGGAGGTGATGAATGAGATCATGATGGGGCCTGGAAACGCCTTAAGTAAAATACTGCCCTTCGATTATTACTATCACGTCACTTACGTGACGACCCTTCATTCAAAAGAAAATTTGTGGCACCCAAAAACTTTTTCAGACACTTGCCAAATGATATGGGACGGTAGAAAACTTAAATATTTTGAAAAATGTTTTTCAGCTACCGTACCGCAAAGTAACATTTTGTGGAATGCTCTGAATCCATTAAACGAACTGAAGGTTTTCACAGCGAAATTATAAAGCAAATTCACCATTAATTGCTAACAAATATATGTAAATGCTACGAAATTATTATTTTTGGCACATCAGTAGTTTTATTGAGAATATTAGGAAGTGTTTTACTGGTATTATATATTTTTTAACCTCAATAGTAACAACAGATTCTCCACTAGATGGCATTTCAGTAGTGATGTGTAATTTGATGCGGTCATCTTGCATTTGAGGAAATTGTACAATAACATTATTTGCGGTAAAATTATATTCGTCCGATGGCTACAGAACCTTTTAGTGACTTCGTGATTTCACTGGTTGTGAAAACCTATTTACATGATGGCAAATAAGCAAAAATGTGTGTTGTACTACGCATTCAAAATTAGTTGCGGAGCTTAAAATTGCTCAGTACGGGTTTATGTGAAGTCGCATACAAAGATAGTTTGCTGAGGTGACCAGAGGTTTTATTATGATGTAGACTTTGCCAAAATACTTTTTGGTGTAACATGATTATTTAGTAGATATTAAAAAGCTTTTCACCGCCAACTAAAACATTAAATTTATATTCTTTAAACAAATTTTCTTAGTTATCACGGTAATCGTCTTATATGGTACTGAGCAATATATATAAATATATGTATGTATATATACAAGATACAATTTATGATAATAGTGTCTCACATTCCCTAACAAAAAGAAAATGCTATATTGTAAACATCGCTTGTATGCCGGGCGGACTTCTCGTCTAAAGAGGACAGAGTGCACGCCACGTTACTGTGGAAACGAAAACACTGTGCATGAGCATAAAACACCATTATGACAGCTTACTAACTCTTGTAGACTCCATAAACGCTAGTTTGTTTAGCTTATCATTTTCTTGTTTGAGAATGTCTGTACAAAATGCAACTAAATAATTGCAGAGGGTCTATAGCAAAATATGGCCCATTACAACGGATTATTAGGTATTATATTGTACAGGTGTTTTTTTACGTGCAACAAAACTACTTTTGTCTGTTTTCCCTGGCAATTCCTGGCTTTCCTTCCTTATTTTCATTTTTCGTTAGGAAGAACCAGGCATGAAAACTGGGACTGGAAAGTCTACGGCACAACCGCAGAGATGACGTTTGAAGATAAGGCAAGAGTTTTTAAAATACCTATTATTACAAAATAAGAATCAAGGCCACATTCGGTAATATTTTATACATTGTGGTCTATTATCTTAGTAAATTCCCCCTTAATTTCGCCCAAAATTACAACGAAAAGGTGCAGAACATATTTTTAGCCTACATTCCGAAAGAAAGAAAGGCTTTTGAGATAACTTTCCTGTCTGTGGGCACGTGTGTGTATATGTGTGTGTATGTGTATGTTTATGTTTGGGTAAGTGTGTGTCTGAGCGTGTGTGTTACCCCCAACCCTTCAATTTTTGAACGCTTGAACGGAATTTCACCAAATTTGGTACAAATATATTACTAAGAAAGTAAGCCTGACTTTTATAGCTATCGATCACGCTGTCGCTTACTTTCAAAATGGAGGCCATATAAATGTTAGGGTGATATGTCTTATCTCAGAAACCATTCAACAGATTTCAACCAAATTTTATATGCATACAGCGAAAGTTGTAAGAATTAAAAAAACATGTAAATATTGTAGTTGGTCTGACATTTTGAAAAATAGCGCCAAATGGAAAAAATAAATCTTTTATTTATTAATGGAAAACTACTCAACCTATTTAAGCAATAAAAGTCACGTCAGTAATACTATGATTGGCCAAGTATCAATGTAAAAATTAACTTTATTTGGCAATTTTTTTTCAAAATGGGGGCCATACAAATATTTTAAATAAATGTGGTATACGTACCATACCATTTGGCCCATTTCAACCAAATTTTGTACGCAGACGGTATGTGTTACAACCATCATATAAGCAAAAAAACTTTTATTAGCCATTTTTTTAAATCGCGCTACATGAATTAATTAATTTTTGTGTAATTTATCGGGAAACCATTCAAAGATTCTTACCAAATTCCGCAATTGAGTATACTGCCGCAGTTAATATATACAAATATGTTCTAAAAATGTCAGACACTTATTTTCAAAATGGCGGCCATCTAGGTATTTTATTACACTATGGTATACATTCGAAAACATTTAATCAATTTCAACCTAACTTCGAATACTAGGAGTTAATATAACAGTTCAAATATGTCTTCACAGAGCCTCTTTTGCCCTTCAGTTTGTAAGATAGTGCCACACGAATAAATAAAGTTTTAAAGTAATATTTCTGAAAACAATGTTCCGATTTCTACCAAATATGGCAAACAAGTAGTAATGCGGTAGGTAATATTAACTGATAATTTTTTATGTATTTCGGACACTTATTTTCAAAATGGTGGCCATATAGCGATTTAATTTCGTATGTTATATCGTCGAAACCATGTAATTCATTAAAGGGAAACTTTGTACGATGGCTGTATATATTACAACAATTAAATATGTACACACAAAATCTCTTTTGCCCACTATTTTGTAAAATAGTATCACTTGACAATTTGAAATTATATGAGTTCTGTAAAATAACCGATTTCTACCAAATTTGGTAACCAATTAGCTCCATGGCAGGATATGTAAACTGATTAATTTCGCGTGGGTCAGACATATATATTTTCAAAATGGCGGCCATGTAAATATTTTATCTCCTTTTTAATCTACGAAACTGCAAAATAATATTCAACTTAACTTTGTGTGACAGTATCAGTTGTATCCATCAAAATTGCATATAAAAAGGCTCATTTCTCCGCCAATTTGAAATATATTCACACATGAAATAATATAGTTTTAATGGCGTATCTCGAAAAACAATAGACCGATTTCTTTAAAATTTGGCAAATAAGTTGCACTCTGGTAGGCTATATGAATTCATATGCTTTAAGTATGAAAGTCTGTTATTTTCTGAATGGTGCATATGAAAACATTTTAGCTTAGTGTAATATATATAAATTTGACTTTGTATTTTTTGTCTAAGACAATAATCGAATGTGCTAATATAAAAACGTTTTGCCTTCCATTTATGAAGATCGTCACATGAACAATGGAGGTTTATGCCATATCTCGAAGACCAACCAACCGATATACGTACAAAGATCCTCTTTTTGCGGGTTTTTTTCTTTTTTGCAAATTAGTGTCAGGTGAGTAAACTTAACATTTCGTCTGTCGTATTTGCATAACAATGTGACTTATTTTCACAAACTTTGCACACCTACAGAAGGCCATGTACAGTACCATTATTTAAATGGGTTCAGGCAATGATTTTAAAAATGGCATTCATATTAATTTTTTCATATGTTTGGCATATCTATTTAACAATTTAAGAATTTAAAATTGAACTTTTAATGCTGACATTATCTATAAAACATCGTTTAGAGAGCCTCTTTATAAGCAATTTTGTAAGAGAGCCTTATTTTAGAAAATGATGTTTTTATGCCTTATCTTGGAGACCATTCAAACGATATCCATCAAATTTTTCACGCAAGTAGCGTTATGGTAGGCCATGTAAACTTATGTGTTTTAGTGACTGAGACACTTACGTTCAAAATGATGGCCGAGTAAATATTTCAGATGAGTGAACCCTATCATTCAAAACACCAGACTGACTATATCCGAAGTTGATGTTCCGATTCCTACCTCGGTGATGCATTTGATTGCAAGCAAACATAATTTTAGGAGTTTTTTCTGAATTCGAATCCCGTGTTAGTCACTCGTGTATTTTAATTGTCTTTCCATTGTTTCACATGTTTCTGGTTTCATCTCTAATGATATTGCTGTCAATGTGCTGTCAAGGCCTTCTTACTATCTAAGCTTTCAAGAACTTTACTAGAATTATTTGCACCGAATTAGAGGAAAGTAGGCTGATAAGTTACTATTAACTTCTTGTTAACGTAAACAATAGTTTTAATCGCCTCTGTTATGCTGTAATATGGCTGATCCTGTCAGAGAGGAGCAGGTATACATCTCTGACAGCAAGTGACCGGCTATATTACGCGTTGGCGATAATTGCTCCGGAAACTAATTTACATAATATGCTATTTTGCAGGTCGTTTGGGATTAGAGCTTGGCTTACGAGGGAAGTTTGACGAGCCCCTAACTGGATTCTCGGCCCACTCATACAGAGGTCCAGCTGTTGTAAACAACAAATAAGCTCTTAATGCGTAACAAAATACAACGGCAAAGTAAAGGACACCAGTGTCTCGAAGCACGAACAATTACCAAGGCCTATATCGACAATATAGACAAGGCGGTTAAGAAGTCGCAGAAAAAATAATGATAATGAAAGCTAAGTGCGCAAATGTTATTCCTTCGAGTAATGTACAGTGTTCATTCTCAACACAAAAAAAAACAAAATGCATAATGTTTAATTTTTGCAACACTCCAGCTTAATTTCGATGGATGGGGATTACTTTAACTGCCTGACCAATTCAACTGTCAGCGTAATTTCATCAATATTTTAATGCAAAAATGAAATTAATATTGCAAAAATTTCCTCCAGCANACAAAATGCATAATGTTTAATTTTTGCAACACTCCAGCTTAATTTCGATGGATGGGGATTACTTTAACTGCCTGAGCAATTCAACTGTCAGCGTAATTTCATCAATATTTTAATGCAAAAATGAAATTAATATTGCAAAAATTTCCTCCAGCAGCTACTATTTCTTTCCAGACAAATTGTTGTACGATATTAGTGGAGATCATGGAAGCTGGCTTTTTTGTGGTTTTTCATTACTTTCAGTTTGTGATGTCATGACCAACCTCTGTATAATATTCTATGTGGTTGATACGAGGTAACGTCAAGCATTTTACCATGAACGTCAGACAGGCGATGCCATGACATTTATGAAATAAAAAAAGTTTAGTCCAGCCGAAGAACCAGGCACAATCTGTTCTCTCATCCAATTAGATATTTGAAGATGAAGTTTATAATACAGAAACTCTGTGATGTGTAAAAAAATACAAGATATTCGGAAACTGAGTACTCAAACTCCAGGCATACTTTATTCGGACCAAAATAAGCACAAAAGGTGTCTACATCTATACCTGGTAATTAATTTTTATTAAAAATTATTGTGTTCAAATTGGTGGCGTACGAAACCCTACAGAAGAGAGCGGTGCGATCACGCTTGTAGGACAAGTTGCATAGGTCCTAGGTGCAAGACACTTAATTATTCCATACGCAGCTTCGCATGCATACTTCCTGTGTAACTTGTTATAGACGCATGATCACACCGCCTTGTTCAGCAGATGTTGTACGCCGCAACTGTAGACACAATTATTTGATAGGAAAATACGTTAACGGATATAAATATAATGGCTTTTGTGTTACTGTTAGTCCAAATAAACTATGTCTGAAGTTTGGGCATTGAGTTTGCGAACATTATGTATATATTAATTTGCATTAAATATTTTAGACGTCCTGTTAAAGTTCTCACAATATAAAAAATGAGGTTAAACAAAACTAATTCCCAGATGAGCACTTTTCCCTTTTGCTATTGTTATGGAACAGCATTTACTATTTCTGATTTATAAAGTACTCTACAGTAATTGCTTAAAGAGTTCACTTGTTTTTGAAAATGCGTTGAGGTATAATCAAGTACAGATAATAAACACTATGAAATTATTAATTGTATTTTCAGGTAGCTTTTCAGTAACCCAATAAGGTAGTACTAAATTTATCATAATAATAAAATCGGAGATTCAGGGAGAGAGAAATTTTTTATTTTATATTTTGTGTTCAGATGTTAGTTTTGGAATTATGTCAGGGTATGCATGCTGTTGAGGAACGGAGGTGTGTCAAGAGAGTTGCGCTTAATTATACTAAGAAAGAATATATTTCATGAGATTTTAAATTTATAATTGGGAATATTTATTTATGCAGAGAATTGATAATATTTCCCCCATTAAAGTTTTAATTTTTTTAGTGTTTTTTTAATACTTTGATAGTAAAAGAGTATTAAAGAGTTTAACCAGTGAATGTAAAAATTTTATTTTTCATCCAAAAGGCATCCCGGAAATCCG
The DNA here is from genome assembly GCA_002778355.1 of Clitarchus hookeri. Classification (NCBI taxonomy): domain Eukaryota; kingdom Metazoa; phylum Arthropoda; class Insecta; order Phasmatodea; family Phasmatidae; genus Clitarchus; species Clitarchus hookeri. The sequence goes on from NQII01007471.1 coordinate 55,801, forward strand.
CGGCTTGTGTACAGAAGTGGAAATACAGTTTTCTGAATGTAAAACGCCAGCTGACTGAACATTTTACTGAACCAGAGTAAGACGGACGGTGGTCGTAGGTTCAGTGCCCGGGGAGAGGTAGCAGTGGGCGGAGGGCTTTGATAACGCACCAGCTTCATCGTCGAGGGCTCCGGAACGAACGGAATGAAAGAAAATTCCCAAGAGTAATGTGCTTTTGCTTGTTGGATGGCGAGGTCGTTGATACTGACAATGTGCAACCACTGTGCTTCAAAATAAACTTTTTTTTATCGAGGTGGATGGGTTTATTTTCTTTCCCCCACAACCTTGAGCCATTATAGTGGGGGAAGGAAAAAACCTATCAACGGAATATTTAAACCTTATAATTTCGAGAATTATTTTATTTAACACCAGAGCATTAAATAATGTCCCAGCAGTGTCCAAAATGGTTGGGCTACTTTTTCTGCAAGGCGAGGGATCTGCATTTGGTCTTCAACAAATCTCTCTCTCCCCACCCCTCGTTCGTAATATCACGCAGACTTTGGCGGACATAGAATATTTTGCATGGCTCCACTTGAAAATAGTTTAAACGTAATTATTATTACGTTGGCCGAATTTCACTGGTTTAAAAATAGCTTCGGGGAATTGCAACACGCAGATACCGGGAAGCAGGTTACATTTTTAACTTTGCAAAGTTGTTTAAATGCTCAATGAACCTATTTTACCACATAATAAAATATTTTTACATGGCTAAACCATTTCTGATCGTTTGACACTGTATTATTTTATTCAGTTTAACGTGATTTCACGTTTATAGTGGTCGCCTTTCTAACGCAGTATATACTATATGTTTTGGACAGTTGTATAGTCCCACCACCCTCTACAATTAATAACGAATATTAATATAAATATGTTTTTCTATTAAAAGTAGCATTTACAATGGATTAATAAGCACCACTTAACATATTATGTAAATCATTCTCTAATAAACTATAATAAAAAGTTTGTATTTAAATTATTTATTATTATACTAAAATAATTATATTTTTGAATTTAAGTAACTACAATTATAATTAAATAGTAATAATATAAAAAATTACCAATTCGAAAATTGAATGTTATAATTCACATTTAAATTTATTGTAATTTAAAAACACAATTACTTTTTAAATTTAAAAATTGCATAATTATTTTAATAATTCAATTTTTTATTTAAACTTTATTTTTTTTTTTAAATAATTTATCGTCATTTTTTAAATTTAAACTGTAAATATTTAAATTTAAATTTATTCTTGAGATTTAGGCATTGNCACTGTATTATTTTATTCAGTTTAACGTGATTTCACGTTTATAGTGGTCGCCTTTCTAACGCAGTATATACTATAAGTTTTGGACAGTTGTATAGTCCCACCACCCTCTACAATTAATAACGAATATTAATATAAATATGTTTTTCTATTAAAAGTAGCATTTACAATGGATTAATAAGCACCACTTAACATATTATGTAAATCATTCTCTAATAAATTATAATAAAAAGTTTGTATTTAAATTATTTATTATTATACTAAAATAATTATATTTTTGAATTTAAGTAACTACAATTATAATTAAATAGTAATAATATAAAAAATTACCAATTCGAAATTTGAATGTTATAATTCACATTTAAATTTATTGTAATTTAAAAACACAATTACTTTTTAAATTTAAAAATTGCATAATTATTTTAATAATTCAATTTTTTATTTAAACTTTATTCTTTTTTTAAAATAATTTATCGTCATTTTTTAAATTTAAACTGTAAATATTTAAATTTAAATTTATTCTTGAGATTTAGGCATTGAGGTATATCATATAGCCATTAATATTAAAAAATTTTAATTAATTAAAAATATAAATATAATAATTTAAGTAGTTAGTGATGATTTTAACTACAGTAAGTCTAAAATTATTTTATAAATTGGTTAATAAAAACATTCTACTTTAAATATATTTAAATAATTAAATTATATGTAAATCGGTTCTTACTACTTATTATATATATATGTAAGAAAATTCTTATCAAGTAAAAATTTAAATACTTTTATATTAAACTAATTACAAAATTGTTAAATATATATTATAAATTTTACAAGAATAAACATTGTATATCATGTTCACAATTAAATTATCTACTAATTATTGTATTTTTTTATTGCATATTCAATCCAATTAAGAACCCAAATACTTTATACATAAAGTGTTTATATCTTCTTAGTAAAATCAATTTTAATTTATTGTATAACTTAAAATATAACTACAACCATCAAGACTATGTATAAAACAAACATTGGTAATCAAACAAATGTCTTAGTTCTAACTCACTTAAATTTGTAAAAAAATATATTTTAATAATGTTTTATGTTTATTCTAAAATGTATTTATTTTATTTACTATAAAAATTAATTATGAAAATATTTATTTTATTCGATTCAATAGTGTATGAATGTATTTAAACTTCTTTATTAAATTATCAACACATTTCAGAGATTTATATTCTTTATCCATTTCATAATATAAAACCATTATACATCTTCAGCATTTTTATATTTGAAAATAAGTAAATTTTTTTAAACTAATTATTACCTAAATACAATATATATATTCTGGAACATATTCATTGAAATCTCCACTTATTTATATATTTAATGTTTAATTTACAACCTTGTGTATCTATAAGTATTTTCAATTATGTATAAAAGTAATCTGGCAGAATAAGAATAATAATTATGTTTACCATCTATATTATAAATTTGTTTGTACTGTAGTTTATTGTTTCTATAATTTAAAGTAGATAATGTTTCGGAACTTCTAAAATAATGTTTTTATATACACATGTTATGAAAGAATCCAGCATCGAATTGTTAAGTTCAATTTTCTTTCAGAAAAATGTTATTCCTTTCATTTATAACATATATATTTCCCACGCCACAAAGATTAGGACCTTGGATTTGGGCAACAATATACTGTCTTATTTCTATTTCTTGGAATTTTCGTTCTTACCTATTCCTCATAACTTTTATTTATATTTTCTAATAGTGCATTTCAACATTTTTGTCAATTATTGCTTTAATGCATTTTTATCAACCATGTAAAAATTATTTTCATAATATGTATATTTATTACTGTTATTGCATCAATAACTGCATCTCTGAAGTATTTTAACACTTAATTTTTATTAAATTGTTTTATTTGATATTTGACTTATATGTATAAATATCCAATTTGATTTTATAGTTTGTCTCCATTTATATCAACAACTTTTAATACAAAATTAAATGTAATTTATTTATTTATTATTTTAAAATCATTCTTACTTTTTTAACCAATGCTTTCATATCGGCTAAAATTCCCTTTTTTTAGGCAATATGATTGTACCACCTGAAACACCGTAGCTAATAATACATAAAATATATGTTTTGATAATAAAAAAATTAAAAATTATTTCAATTCAATTGTTATAGTCTTTAATGTAAAGAATCTATTTAAATAGAACAAGAATACATAAATCAAAAAAGAATAACTCTCGTATATTTTTTTAATTTATTTCATCCCATTAATGAATATGTAAAAAATTCATAAATATTTTATCTGATTAATGTCTAGAAGTATTATACAGAATTAATAATGGAGAAATACTATGTAACTTTCATAAAACAGTTTTAGGGGAAAAAACTATTAACATGTCTCTTTTAACATCAAAATATATATCTTTAGTCTTCTGATTAATTACTATTAAAAATAAATGTATGAATTATTTTTATTGAAGATATACTTGTTTTGGCGCGTTGAGCGTAAAAGTTTAGTGTGCAACGGAAGTTGGGCGCGCACAGTGTATTGAAATTCGACAGTGAACATGAAAGGGGTATGACCCAACGCGTATGCGCGTATCGTCTAGCTATATACAAACGCAAGGTACACAACATAGCACGTGGTTATATTTAACCCCGACAGAAAATCAGTTCATGTAATAAGCATATTGAAAAACACTTAATTTGTGTTAGTAATTCATTGTGAATATATGTGTGCATATATATATATATATACATATATATTTTTTACTTACAGTGTGCCGTGAAAAAATTGTTAGTGACAATAATCGTATAATAATATTTTGAAAGTGTTTCCAAGTTTTGAAGTTAATTTTTGTAAGTATTTAATTATTTTCTTTAAACAAACTTTTATTAAGCCTTTCTTCGGTCATTTTATCTTTTTCCTACTTACATAAATTATTTGCATACGTAATAAAATTTAATTTTAGTCACGCCAAAGAAGTCAAATTTTTAACGTGCGTACTTAATATACGCACTCATGTTTTATTATAATTGGTACGATTATGTACTATAATATATATCTGAAAACGCTGTAATTTTTTTTTTCATGTAGATGAGATTTGCATATTGCTTTTACCTCAACTACCTGGTTTGAACTATTTTTTGAAATTCCTATTTCCGAGTTTTTTTATTACATTGAGGTTTTTTTTAACATTTGGATTTAGCTACTATGTGTTCGTTTTTTCTTTTTAAAATATTACCTTTACATTATTGTCATTACAACTGCTTTTAAAATATTTGTTTTTATATATAATATTTATAATTAAAATATAAATGGAAAATGAAAAAGCAATTTCTAGAGCCACTAAAATTATTCTATTACAGAGTTATTAGGAAACAAAGTTCAACCAACGAAATATTAAGTTTATGGTAACTAACAAAACATTAAATCAATGAGCATATTATTATAAATATCGGGCATATTATTAAACATACGCTAAGAAAAAACATTAAAATCATTTTAACCAACTTACACAGCAATTCTGTGATAGTAAAATTATATATAAAAATGCATATTTTATATATTACGAGGGGAAGTTGGAAACTAATAATTTTCTATCTAAAAACGAAATCTCTGCTTCACTGAATACATATTTAAAAGGTAATTTTTGAATTTTAATTAAGCAAGACATGGTGATAACAGCTATAAAACACTTATTCTATAATCAAATATATAAATACTGTAAAACGTAATAAACAGATTACTGCCAAAGAAATAAATAAAATAAATAATTATATAAAACCCAAAAACAATTCCGTATATAATTGATTAAGCAGATGATAAACTATATAAATTGTTGGCAGAATTAGGCTTCTAGATATTATAGAACAACTTAATAAAGAACACTATTATATACAAGATTTAGGCATTTTAAAATAGAATTCTGAAATTTTAACAAAAGAAGTAATAATTAATTATCTTATTAATAATTTTAATTTTTGTAGGCAAGACAAATATGAGATGGCTTATAATGGAAATGGAAATAATGATTACACTGTTAGCACAGATTGTTGAACATCGATAAATTGTAATTCTATAATAAAAACGTATTATAAAATACTTACCAAATTACAAATCGTGGAGTTAAACCAATCGGTCAATTTATTGTAGATTTTGTTAAATCTCCAGAAAAAAAATTAAAAGAAACCTTTTAATGTAATTTTGCAAACGAAAATGGAATGATAAGATTAGGTGCGATAATATATATGTTTATATTAACGAAAATTACAAAATGACACACGTTTTTGATCCAATTAATGATTGTTTAAAATTGATAGAAAGTAAAAGAAGATATTTCCATAGAGCCCCATTTTATTCTGTTGTATTATTTACAATGTGCAATAATTTAACTGAATCTTTAAATGAAAGTTTTCATAATGTTTATAATAATTTATTACAGTATGCTAATTGGGACTATATATTAATATATATACGATAAAATTAACTTGTTTACAGAATTAATTACCACAAAATTTTAAAAAACGAAATAAATGTAACACCTTTTTTTAATTTACTTTCAGTTTTTATATTTTACCAATTAATTTTATAAAAGACAAAGATGATACATTAAATAAAATCATTGTAATGGTAAACTAAAAATGGTTTACTAAATGCTATATTTTTCTAAATCTAGTTCATTATTTTTCAAAGTACGGAAAGAAATATATGCCGAAGAGTTAGAATTAATAATAACAAAAAAATTATTCCATATGTCTCAAGAAAAATAATAAATATTACAAACAATCTCTCTACTTATAAAGTTAAAGAAATACAGCCATTAAATTCCGGTTATTTGCAATCCATTTAGAAAAGAGAACACAAAATAACCCATCAGAAACACAACAGAGAAAATTAAATTATTGAGAAACAACTTAGTCAGTCCAAGAAGAATATAAAAATATAATAGAAAAGACGAAAAATTAGAAAACAGAAGATGAATTTAAAATTTTTCTAAAAACAGTGGAAATAATTCGAATCTACGAGTCTATATAAAATTTTACTTTTGTTTTAGGTTATAAAGTAAAATATACAGATGTCGAACTTCTTGGAGAAAAATATGGAATTAAAGATGTTTATTATGTTAAAGACTATAATACAAATAAATTTACAGAATGTGCTAAATATGAAGAATTACTTTAAAAATGAATTTATTTTTATTCCTTTTATCATCATAAGACATTTAGAAATGATTTATTATCCCAAGGATGAACAATTTGTCGAAATTAAAACAAATTGTATAACTTTTTTTTAACAAAATAATTTTCCAATTATATAAAGCTTAAATGTGCTAGATGTTCGGGAGAGATATGAATTATTAAATAAAGAGGAAGGAAACGAACCGAGTGATTATTTAAAGATGTAATAAATGGTCAGGAAATTAAAAATGATAGATTTCCAATGATCAGAAACTTTACCAAAAGGGTTTACTTGAATCATATAACAGAAAATATCATTCTCTTCCACAACAGGGTTAAATATAGACACAATACTATATTTCATTTTCTGTTGTTGGGTATAGCAACAACTTTAATATTCACATTAATACGAACTCGAACTTGCACTTGTCTACGGCTGCCCCTGTTCGCTTTTGTTCCTGCTGACCCAGATTCTTGTATTGTTTTCTTCCTGCTCGCATGCACTTCCTGGTATCGCTCCGCACCAGCTGCTGGCACAGTGGAATCTCTGCCCACGTAATGTTTTCATAAGGAAACTTTTTTTCTAGATTTTGTGAATTTAGAGTAGAACTTGAAGCGTTTGTTTTGTTCGGCGCAGATCGTTGACCATTCCCGACGATTTGGCTATATGTATGATTTAATAGGTGGCACATGCACCTTGGTAGACTTAAGTTATCAACAACCATCACACACGTTGGCAGCTACGTGGGAGGATTGTNTGTTGGAAGCTACGTGGGAGGATTGTAGACTTCCAATCAAAGCCTCAAGTATCTTGATTTCTTCCTTAAGCTCACCTACTTGACTTGTCAGGTTGTCAACCTTGCTGCTCGATGTAGTAAGTACTAGCAGAATCTTATCTTCTTTATTAATTTATTTTTTTTGCGTTTGCGTACATGACATGTCGGTTCGCCCCGCTGCCATATCGTAATTCTGTATCTCAATTATTTTATATTTATTACGTTTTTTCAGAGTTGTCTGAATAGAAGACTTACTTTGGAGTTTTGGCGATCCAAAACTAAACATGTATGAATTAGATCCATATACTTCATACACAAAAGATTCACTACCACTGCATTGTGATATGCACTGACACGAGTTCCACAGGAACCAATGCATTTGGTAAACTTTTGTTTCCCCTAAAAGGGCCTACCACATTTCAAACAAGTATCTGTACTATAGGGCATAAATTTTCCCGTGATTTAAGACGAAAAAACACTGATGTAACACTACTTCTACTCCCAAATTAAAAACTCTTGGGAGCAGATACTGAGCACAACCAATCGCGATAATACCTACGTAAATAACAATTTAATAATGATTTAAATTAAATAAATTGTTTTATAAGATTTTTACTTTAAATTATTACATAATAATTTTTATGATATGTAAAGTTTTCCCTACTACACTTTATACCAGATGTATAAAAAAGTATGTTACAAATCATATTCAGACAAAATATCTTAAAACTTTGGAAATAAATTAAAATTCTCCGGATACTCTTTTATGCGAACAAGATCAGCAACCTGCGAATAAATCGTTTCGAATACCTTCCACGTTCATCAAATTAATGTTAGTGGCCACCACCTTTTTCGCTTGAATTCTTTGCCATTAGCTGTTTTCGAAATTGTATGCTATAATTTGTATCAAGAGGGCCCAAAGAACAAAAAAGGTTGTGTCGCAACACCCTCAGGCAAACCGTTTTCGAGATAATTGAATAGAGAATTAGTTGCCTAAGACGTAGGCAACACAAAAAGACGGCAATGATACGCGTGTGACAAACAGATAGCGAACACTGTACTGTAATTATACAAAGCAGCAATTCCAACTGATACATGTTATCAAGGTGCTCTAATGTCCGATCACCTTCTTTAGTGCAGGTATTGAAACGTTGCAACAAAGACTGTCGCTCACTCTGGAACTTGTAGGCATTCCTTCGGATCATTTCGTCGGCTGCTACGATGCGTGCCACGAGTTCTTCCGCCGTGTCTACCGGTGTCTCCTAGACAAGGCTCTTCATGTGACCGCACAGGTAGAAATCTAGGGATGACAGATCTTGGAAGCAATCAGGCCTAGCGACAGGGTCTCCTATGCCTATACATCTCACTGGAAATATCTGGTGTAGGTACTCACGTCCAGCACGAACATTGTCTGGTGGTGCCCCATCGTGCTCTATCCACATGCGGTCACGCATCATAAGTGATACGTCCTTCAGCAACTCGGGCAGTGTGTATTGTCAGAAGCGCTCTTACACAGGGCCATCAAGACGTACTGGTAACATGTACGGTCCTACTAAGAGGTAATGGACTATGCCAGTCCACATGTTCACCGAAAAAATCTCTTGGTTGGATGTCATGACCGTTGCATGTGGATTTTCATCAGCCCACACATGGCTGTTGTGGCTGTTTTGCACACCATTACGTGTGAAACAGGCTTCGTCTGTAAACAGAGCATACTTGGAAACTCTGGGTCACGAGCTATCTCCTGCAGAAACCATGCACATAACTCATGCCTGGATGTACAGTCACGTGGCTCTAATGATTGCTGTCGACATTAATGATAAGGTTGAAGCAGCTGCTCATGCAAGACATTCCACACCGTCATGTGTGATGAAACCAAAGCATGTGCAATGATATGGGTGCTCGTCGATGGTTGATCCTTGACTCGTGTAAGGACGTCTTCTACAAAACGTGGTGTACACTTTGTCGCTTGAATACCACATTTCTAAAGGTTAAGCAGGTGTCTTCCTGTACCTCGCAGGCACTGGACGATTCTTGCAAAAATTGTATGCGATGGGTGCCGTCTGTTTTGATGTCGTTTGTGATACAGTCGTGCAGTTAACCTGCCACTGCACTCAAATTCGCCATAAATCAAGAGCATATGGGTAAGTTCTGAAGGAGCGAATCTGTCCATGTCCACAGGCTCACTGACATTCAGGTCTGGTTGTTGCTAATTTACCTAATGCTACTGGTGTGTGGTCGTGTCGTCTCCTCGCTAAAGGAATGTTAGTGTGTCCCAGTACAACGTTTTGTCTTTTCCATGTGCCAATGTCATACATATGTCAAAACGCTTATTTACTTTTCGATTTACGTACACGCTTATTGCCTTGCCGCTTTCAAGAGTTTATACAGTAAAACCCTAAGTTATTCACAAAGTACACGATATTGACCAACCTCATTAATGGCGTACTACGATTGTTGTTCAACAATATTATCCGAACGTTTGTTGTTTCATCTCACGTAATTTTAAGAACTCTTTTTAATAAAGACATTGCGTTTTTCACATTGTTTGGTGTGGTGCATTTTCTTTAGAGAAAGGTAAGTGAAACCTTGCAGTAGGACTTTCGAACATCTCCTTGACATTTACTAACACATGCATTCGAATACACCTGCCATCGCTCGTTACCTGTTTGTAACTCACACAGACTCATTAGTAGAACATGACGCTTTGTTCGTTTACATTACAGCGTGCGCTATTCGTTTGTTGCTAACTAGCAGAAAGTTCAGAAATGTTCCTGCGACATGTGTGTTGCCTACATTTCAGAAAACTAATATTATATTCCATTTTATCGAAAACGATTCGCCTGAGGATGTTGTAACAAGACGACTTTTTTGGTTATCGGGTTCTCTTGATTCAAAATACGGTATACAATTTCTAATATCTCTTATTGTAAAAACCTTTTATTCAATAAGGGGGTGGTTACCTCCATTACTTTAATGAAGGTGGAAGGTATTCGAAACCATTTCTTCAAATATTGCAGATATTATTAGCATTATATAGTATCCAGATAATCGTACTCTATTGCTAAGAAGTATACAATATTTTTTCCAAAATACGAATTTAATTTTCCATTTTATGGGAGAATTTCTGCTTTGAGAATTGCGCCAGGCTATAAGTAGCATTAAACTTATAATTTTACCTCATTTTCGACAAAGGTTCACGTCACAAAGTTTATAACATACTTTCATGTACATCTGGTATATACACTTTTGACAAACAAACGTTTCATGTTATTTATTGAGGACAAAATATAAAATTCTCCATCTCAAATGCATGTGGATGGAGAAAATAAAATCACGTCTTATGTTGATAATAATAACCCGTTTATTCAACTACTTGGCCAAGTCTGTAAGAGCTTCTTAAATGTCGTTCAGTGATCAGTATTTCTCTGACATATCAGTTTTTCAGGTTTATAGAGTGTAACAGGAATAACCGTGGACTCCGCTGATATTATTTGGTTTATTAAAACTCCGGCTTTTATACAGCCGGGTTGTAGTCTATTCGCGGTGTCTTCACACTTTTGAATAAAACCTTTCAAAAGTCACCCCGTGTATGACGTGATTGGTTGTTTCCTTAATTTGTCGTGTATAACAAGCGTTTTATACTTGTGATGGCATTAAAATACTTTTTTTTTTTAAATTAAATATAACATGTACTTATATTTAACCTGTAAATTAAAATAACTCATTTATAAATAATATGCATACAACAGGGAGAAAATATGTNCATAAAACAGGGAGAAAATATGTGTGTTGGTAATGATTAGTAATAAATAGTTCTTGTGCGAAATATTATTGAAGTGAGTGAGCACGAATATGGTGCGTTGTCGCTTTGGTATAATTTTCTAGACTACATTAAGCTTTTTATTTGCATGAGGCGGAAGAATATCCTGGAAGTAGAACTATAGCAGGGCTTCAGAAAAGCTGGAAGTAGCCATGAATTGATGGACTATAACATTTTCTCTACTTATGACCATTAACGGTGCAGACATTTTCGCCTTACCTCAGTTCTGATCCTGTAATTTCGTCATCCAGAAGTGGTATAATTATTAAGGCTTTAACTAAATTTATTACACACAGAAAAACTTTCTCTAACACTTTATGCTTACCGCACTTTTTTTTTACCCATATGATAGTAATGGCTATAAATCCTTAACATGAATGCGTGACTTCTTAATACAACACAACCGAAAAGAGACAGGGTTTTTTTTTTTTTTACTTTTAGTTTATTCACCCTTGCGCTTCACTTGTTGGATTTTACGTATAATAAACGCGTTATTTTTACACTGCAAAACAGCGTTGAAATGCTGGTTTTCTAGGCCACGTACATTTCAAACATTCTAGTAACCGTTTAGAAATACGTATTACTTACAAAACCCTTTGACTTACGGTTCGTAATTCCTATTTGCAACTCCTCAACACGCGTTGTTCTGTGGCAATCCTTGCTCACATTTGTCCGGCACTGATACGAACAAATTGGCAGAATCGTTCAGTAAACACGACACTTAAGCGTTTTCCCGAAAGTAATAAACTCCGGAACAAAAGTACAAGTCGGCGCTTCATAACACATAACGGCACCGAAAATGGCGGACCAAGACATACACCTGTCGATGGTGTTACATTTCTCGCAAGAAAACGCCCTACAAAGGCATCTCTAGAACGAAATATGATTAGTGAAATTAAATACAAAAGTCATTATCTACCGATAAAATATTTTGATAACACCAGTAAGATTCTCGCAAAAACGCTAAACATATTTTTAAACTAATTCGACAAAAGAAAAAAAATGTACAATACCTTAAAAAAAACATAACTTAAACCACAAATGTTGTAATTTAAGTTTTGAAAAACAACCTTCAGTTCTAAGTACTATTTTCTTCAATGATGATAATCTATATCGCCAACATAACAAACAACATTCCACAACAAATCATCAGCTGATACAAAACTTTGCAAACGAGAGCATTTACTGTTTACGTAGTATGTCGGTTGGTCACATTGCTTGTCAAACTTTAGTGTACTAATATTAGATGCGGCATATAAAGATATTCAACGTGTAGAATTTCATGTTATTAAATTTTCTTATTAAAAAAAAATTTCAATTCCATTGATTTTTATTGTCTCTCGTAATAATCACAAACAATTTTCTATACAACGAACGTATTTAAAAAGGCGATTAACCAAATTATATAAAGGAATGTGGAATATATTATGTACAATTGTACAAATACATTAAAAGTAATTTAGCAAACGTTTACTGGAAACCACAGATTAATTAATAGAGTTGAATTTTTTTACTACATAACAATTCTGAAATAGCTCTTTGCATCGTTTAAAATATAGAATATTATCATGTATTCACAAAAAAAATTATTAAGTATTTTTTTTCCACGGTTTTATACATACTTATTTTAAGCGAGTTCAGATTTTGTATTTGTATATTCCAAAATTATTAAGTTACTATTTTTATACGTGGTTTCCAGAAAATAAATTATTCTCTTTTGATGTGTTTAAAGCGCCGTAACATATGTTTGCTAGCCGAAGCGTGATGGGCATAAATAGAAATCTTAATGAGTTGTTTGTTAGTAATTATCCTTGTTCTGCACACACACACACACACACACAAACACTCTGCTGTCATACCCACGATTATGAACCAAGGCATATTGGGTCAACGGTTCTGNTAATATTAGATGCGGCATATAAAGATATTCAACGTGTAGAATTTCATGTTATTAAATTTTCTTATTAAAAAAAAAATTTCAATTCCATTGATTTTTATTGTCTCTCGTAATAATCACAAACAATTTTCTATACAACGAACGTATTTAAAAAGGCGATTAACAAAATTATATAAAGGAATGTGGAATATGTTATGTACAATTGTACAAATACATTAAAAGTAATTTAGCAAACGTTTACTGGAAACCACAGATTAATTAATAGAGTTGAATTTTTTTACTACATAACAATTCTGAAATAGCTCTTTGCATCTTTTAAAATATAGAATATTATCATGTATTCACAAAAAAAATTATTAAGTATTTTTTTTCCACGGTTTTATACATACTTATTTTAAGCGAGTTCAGATTTTGTATTTGTATATTCCAAAATTATTAAGTTACTATTTTTATACGTGGTTTCCAGAAAATAAATTATTCTCTTTTAATGTGTTTAAAGCGCCGTAACATATGTTTGCTAGCCGAAGCGTGATGGGCATAAATAGAAATCTTAATGAGTTGTTTGTTAGTAATTATCCTTGTTCTGCACACACACACACACACAAACACTCTGCTGTCATACCCACGATTATGAACCAAGGCATATTGGGTCAACGGTTCTGTCAACGGTTTTACTAGTTCCGGTATTCTTCGTACTCCGGAACATAAATATAATTAGCTAATAGATGAGTAAATAACTATTCTATAAAAATAAACAACAATGGGTAAAATCTGCACTTAAGGGGAATACCTAGATATTTTTTAACGCACCAACGTCACAGCTGGTAAAAGAAAGCATTGCAACATGCCTTCCAAAGACTGCGAAATGCATTCTAAGAAAGCTGAATTTATCGCAAATTAGATTTGTAAAAACAGGATATTATTATACGCAATGTAAACCAATGGATTAAATTACACTCTAAAATTGAATAAGTATAAAACTACTGATACGCAATCAAATTCGACTAATTGAATGAGAGAAAATGGCTCCAAATTTAATCGGTGGGACACCACTGCTTGATTCAGAGAAACAATTTCACTGATTGAATAAGTGAGAGCGAAATGCACGAGGCGAATTAAATATTGCTTTTAATGAATTAATTCTTATTTTTACGCGAAATGAAACTATTACCGATAGTCACTGTTTAAACTGTGGAATTTAACGTAATTTAAAAAAAGATAAAAAAAAACGCGGTACTTACGTTACCCTACCACCCGAGTTACCGAGATAACGTTAACAATCATGGTGTAAATAGATAAATTAATATCTTTACCGAAAATGTGTAGCATTAAATGCTATGCCTTTTCTTTCCGTTTTTAGTTCAATTGGTAACAATAGAGTTGTTAATACAAATAGTACGTATGAAAGCACTCAGTTCATCACATTTAATGAAATTCAAACCTTCAAACTGAGCGCTATAAGGATTACGTGAAAACAAAATAAAATATGTAAATCCGAAAAGAAAAACGATTGTGTTTATGTTAACTCGTAAAATGGTCTCCACTTTAAAATAAATATCCTTTTTGAGTTTTAGTAGTATATGTGTTGTTATTTTATTTGATACACCTTGTTTTACTAATCCATCAGACAAAAAACAAATCACTTAAAAACCTATAATGAAATGGTTGATAAATCAGTGTAAACTGTTACTAAATCCGTAAGTGAAGGAAAATTTTCGTTTTTTTACTAATTTATCAGTTAAATTGTTTGAAGTGGCTTTTGAATAAGTCATGTTCTTTTAACTGATTTAAACAGTGAAATTCTCTCTGATTCAGATTTAGAGAGTACGGATGCCATTTTCAACTTTTCTTATTTTCCTTAAAGACCCTTTCACACGATCAAATTTTTCTTCAAATTACATTAAATTTTTAGTGAATTTAATTCATTGAAAGATATATGACGATATGGAAACGTCAAAATCGCGGCCAATTTCTCCTTCACTTTCTCAAATGCCACGTTTTCTTTCACGATTTTCGTTTTTTAGAATCTTGAATCCAAAATTTGAATCTCTTTATCGTTGCTTTCCGGTAGTATTTATGGAAGAAATCTCATAATAATATAGTTTTTGCGCACAATTAAAGTTTTTGCAAAATAATTATGTATTTTTTTTGAAAAGAAATTGTACAATAAAATGAAGAAAATTAGTAAGGTGTAAACCAATTATTATTTTCATGTCATGCATGAGACGTAGATATTTCAAAAAATTTACTTCTAATATTTTTTTAACTGGTTTCATAAAAACGTTTGTGATAAATTTTCATGTGAAGACTTGAAAGCCTATTGAATGCAATTAATTGATATGCAAATGTTGTTATTTTTGGGGTTCAATAACTTTTATTCAAGTAATTGAATTCAATAAATATATGATTGTGTGAAATGACCTTAAGAAAACGGTGCAGAAAAGTCCCAAGATAACTATTTATAATCATTATAACTATTACTTATTTCTCTTTAAATAAATTGATCAGGATGAAAATAAAAGTGGTAGATGTAGATTACTGCTTTTTTTTCACCTTTCGTCAAAATATGTCGTATTCTGAGAACATTTATTTATTAATATACGCATACACGCGCAAACAATGGTTTTAAAATTACATTAAATAAAAATTTGCTGAGACCGTTTTTTCCATGTATATATACACTCTCTTTAGTTTTAATCAATCATTATTTGTCGGTTTGCTTGCCATATCGAGTGATTTACTGGTTATACTAAAGAAGGAAATTTGTCTCATTTTGTACAAATATTCTATGTAAGTTAGGAGAAACTAATGCTTGCAAATGGTTCAGAATATTCGCAGCCTAAAGTTTACCAATATTTACTTTTGGCCATGTGGAAATATTATAAAGTCTTTAAATTGTGACTTGTACTTGAAATTAAAAATGAAACGAAAGTATCAGGTATGAGGGTCAAGTCGGAAGCGTTAGGTTTCTCACAGAACACAAATGTAGATTCTTTATGATTTTACAATATTTAATATTTCCGTTTGGTACTAGCAGATATATTAATTTGGTGCATTACAAAAAGTAAGTATTTGTTTTATTGCGTATCTCGCTCTTATATGCATGAAAAGTTAGAACATCTAAGTGTTTATTTGCCTGTTAAAACGATTTCGACGTATTATCAAGAATATTCGTTATTTTAATGATACTTACTATATAATGTTTGTCTGAATTTGTTTCGTTTCACTAATATTTCAGATTCAGTGACGTAATTTATAAATTTTCTGCAAGTGATGTATGGTTAGTTAACCGACCTCACAAAGAGGTGATCAAAGTTCGATTTTCAGTGGCGTTCGCTCCTAATTTGTTACCCGTGGGAAAGGCATTGGCGTTGTTGTTGGTCGACGGGTGTGCGCGGGGGTTTCTCGTTTTCCCTGCTCTCGTATTAAGTCGCTTTACCAAATTTGTATCACTTCGTCTCATGAGCACTAAATACTGTGTATCAATCCCCTTCAAAATATCCCAGCTCAACGTCTGGCGATATACAACCCCCTCGTAAAATTTTCCTATGAAATTTAATACATTTTTTAGAAAAGTTATTAAGCTACAATCAACACTTGTCTCGGAATAATATCGTGTATCGTGCATTTTCTTAACTTACTTACAACATAGTTCACTTAAAAGTTTACTAGCAGGGTTTTAATTTATGTCATTGACGACTAATGTGTTGTTAATTACGTGAGTATAATCTGAAGTATAAGATGTTCACGGTATACTGAGCACTTTCGAAATGCATGCACGTTGTGTATTATTCCACCTCGTGTAAAATTAATATTGCCATAGGCGTCGTCTCTTTATTCATGCGTCGGTCAAGTTAAACTGTGAAATTGTTAGAAAATTAAATATATTACTGATCTGCTCATTTTTATCCTTAGATGCATTAAAAAACAGAAAGCGAAAAAAATTAATTAATTTTTCACAAATGGTTACCTAACACTTTTTATTCTGCGTCAAGTTGTATGACTACTTTCCCTCCGTCGTTACCAACTTTACTGGGCGCATGTCACTCAGTGCGCTCGTTATATGTAATATATATGCAGGTAGGAGCAGTGACATTTTGTAATGTTGATTTCAAAAGTTCTTGTTTCATCGCGAACAGCCTTGACAAAGTTGCATGTGTTTCACTGCCGTTTCAATTCGGTGCTTCATTTTGTCTAAAGGGGCGGCGTTTGGCACAGTGGCTAGAACGCTCCCATCCACCAAGGTGAACCGGTTCGGACTCCCGGCGGGGTCGCTCCCGAACTTTCAGACGTGTAAATCGTGCCAGAAAATGTCGCCAGTGTTCGGGTTTCCTCGGGGTTATCCCGTTTACGTCCCCCTTGCATTCCAAAGTTGCTTCATATCCACCCCGCTTCATCCTCAATGTATCTCAAGACATCGCTGTTAAGAACTGCCCAAACAACTCAACTCCATTGTTTCGCGTAATTTGTTCCTCTTTGTTTTTTCATTTTCGGCTAAAATTAATTTATTTTTGTAAAAGGGTTTTATCCTTGTTCTTCGGTTTCAGTATGTTATATCCTTCGTTAGCAAATTGTATCGAACAACCAACATTTAATACCATTGTTGTTTACTAATAACAAAGAATAAGGCGAAATGTTCATGCTATCCAAAGAAAATTGACTGCAATAATGTGGCACCTTAATGTCATCGTGGCTTTTACTGTGATACATACGTTACTGAAGCTCGGAAATTTGAGGCAGCAAAGAAAATGCCTCCTGTATACGTTTTTAGCTGACGTAAAACGTCAAAAGTTAAAAGCTGCGAGCCCACTATCCATGAATTATGAACAAGAAGAATATATGTGGTCAATACTAAAACTTTTTGATACAATAAACCGTACCGTAGCTTTCATGGCGATAACCACATCACTAAATTGCCACAAAACTCTATGATAATGATTACAAAAAAAAATTGTATTGTTTTTGCAAACAGTAGCAAAATGTCCCGTTACGCAGGAAGTAATATAATCGTTAACGAAATATTTTCTATTGAACGCAAAATGTTATTTAGAATATATTTTACCATGAAGAGAGTCTGAGACCAAAGCCATAAAAAAACTGTTGGAATTCGACACTGCGGTCACACAACCAATGCATTTACTCGCGTGATGGAATAAATTTGCAAACGTGGATACGTCCTTCTGCTCCGAGTCCAACCGGGTAACGTAGCCAAGGTGTCGTTAAGTGTCTTGCTAGAGTTCTTATTTAAAATTAGCTGTCTACGCTAAGAGATGCTGCTGGGACTAGGGACTACTCAGAGCGTAGAATGCGAGTGGACAGAATGTCGCAGGTCTAAGTTTTCGACTAGTGACCTGCACCGTAAGCGCTACTGTACAAAACGCCAACCACCACACAACAAAAGTTTCTAGTGTAACGGTTTTATTTTTTAATTAGAAGCTCGTTTCAGGGATCGATATTGTATACGAATATTCAGCTTTGCAGATGAAATCGAAGGCCAAGGTTGGTAAATATAATTTCAATAATAGTTACTTATTAAATTTAAAAAGTTCTGAAGCAATATTTGTTATATAATTCCTAATTTAAAAGTTTTAGTATTGGATCCGTATTAATTATTTCGATTTTTCCCTCTAGTATTTGTATTCGTTTGAGTGTTATTGAATTTCCACCCGAAACGGCTTAATATGACTATTAGAGAAGTTAAGCAGGCCTGGCAGGCAAACGAGCTGAAATCCAATATGACGCAATTTCCTTGCGTCGCCCCCCCCCCCCCNCCGTACAATAAAACTCTTTCTGGGCAAAGTGGAAATGCGCTCTTGAAACTCGAACGACTCAATGGCAATTTACTTGCTCAGTAAACAGCGATTTGTTTTTAATTTCTGCCAGCCGACAAAATTTTTTTAATAACGTGGAGTTTTGCGAGAGAGGATTGTGAGGGTAGAAGAATGCAGTGCAATCGAATATTCTACCCTGAAGCCAGAACGTCCTCCACGTAAGAACAGGTGTGAGAAAAATCTATTACTATTCAAATACTTTCCACGATTACTAGCCTTCTCTAATTAAGTAGAAATGCAAATTACTGAAGCGACGCAGCATCGCATATTTTCCAGTCATTGTACTGATTTGGTACTACGTCTTCTGGAAAGTTATCGTGCAGAAAGACCACATAAATAAATTGTATAATGTTTACGAAAATATGAAATGTCCCTTTGATTTATAACATTTGCAACATAAAAATGTGTTTACCAAAATAGTAAAAAATTTTGGAATGACTCTTGGTATCAAAGAATACATTAGTTTGCTATACACGAGAATTAAAATGAGTCACTGTGTATATATCTGTGAAAGTGGTAATACAATATTTTCAGCCATCTTCTTCGCAAGTTTTTAAAACATTTTCGTTGTTAATTTTTTCAACAATGTTTTCTCCTTGACGTACTCTTATCTCAAACAGTACTTTACCGAAACAATACAAATGCATCTGTCTATTCTATTTTTTTTTCTATGTGGCTTTGGCACCATCATGTTCAATCGTGCGCAATGCATATACATCAGATAATTGAACTATTAAATGAGAAAATTCAGTTTAAAAATTAAGCGATACTAGTATATATCAATTAGCTTTATACTGTTTACAAAATGTGTAATATGACTATTAGAAAATTGTTATTTCAACCAAAAATGATTTTTCAAAGAAGAGTCTTTGGACAGTATCCAAAGGCCACTGAAAACTTTGAGTAAACTTCTGTCAAATGTAAATGTAGAAGGTGGATTTTTCAAATACACCGTTCAAAAAACATTACAGGGACATGATTTTGGCCGAGTGTATCATTTACTCAGGTAATGTTTAAACTATTACTGTTGTTTGGTCTTGTTCCGACATGCTGTCCAAAGACAACCAGATAATGGAATTAACCATCATAGGTATTCCCTCTACGATGTTGTGAAATGTATTGTATTATGTCGAATACGAAAGTGGAGAAGCAATCAGGGGTAGTCTTACACCGACATCTAGTGCGTGTAAGTGGCAATCTCATGTTCGTAAAGCTTGTATACGTTTAGTCGGTCCGAATGCGGTGCCTAAGCGGAAACTGTTCGTGCAACGACACTGTTGCAGGAAGGACGGACTATTCGTGATATGGCTGCAGAACTGAATGTGGCACAATCTGCTGTTGGTAGGGCGTGGAAATATGAATTTCCACTAGGAAACCAGGCCAGGATAAAAATATGAAACCGTAGGTCAGAGATATGTGGTCAACTGTGCACTTTCGGCGGCGCAGTGCTACTGCTCGGGACGACCAAAATTATCTGAGGGCAGCAACTGGTACAAATGCCAGTGACTAAATAATTCACAACAGACTTAGAGAAGTAGACTTGAGATCACGAAGGCCTCATGAAGCCCGGCGATTAGTCCTTCGTGACAAGACAGATCGACTGCGATTTGCACAGGCACATCGGAACTGGCAACTGACGATGTGCTGTTCACAGATGAATCGCGTTTTCGCCTGACGCAATATGATGGACGTCTGTGGGTGTATCGTTTCTGGGGAGAGCAGTAGACGCAGCATTCCAGGGAAGAGATATGTTTGACGCTGTGTCTGTCGTGATGTGGGGTTGCATCACTATTGATGGCTGAACGGACCATGTGGTGATCAGATACACACTGGACGAGGCCCCAGTTTGTGCTGCAACAAGACAATGCGAAAGTGCATACAGCAGCTTCCCCCAGAGATGCCCTACAGGATCTCCAGATTCTAAACATGGATTGTCCACTACGAGTCCCCAGCCTCAGTTCCTTTGAGCACGTATGCAACAGGCTAGACCAACGATACTAACGTCGTCATAGTCCCCTCAGACAAATCAAGAACTTGCTGATACTTTCGTCGACGAATGGGAAAACATTTAGCAAGCGGAGGTGCCTCGACTGATCAGAAGTATGCATCGAAGGTATGCGGCTATCAAACGGTCACATCGTGGCCATACCAGGTACTAAAGAGTTTCTTTATGGGAAAATGTCACATAGATGGGACGATGATTCTACTTTGGCCTTAGGACACAGTGTTTAATGTCCGCTTGCAGCATCCATGTGTACATTGAGACACATATGTGTACTATTGTAAGTTGAAGGTTTGGCTGGTCTACTGAGGCCTAATGTATATCACTGTGTACACAACTCGTGTAACAATATTTGTGTTCCAAACCTTGTCGCTCTAATTGTTTTGAGCAGTTTATATACCATGGCTTCCTGATGTGGCTAAACTGTTGCGATTATGGGCCACTTCATCAGACAGGATTATACAAGTCCTACTCTCCTATTACACTGTGAAAATGAATGCCCACAAACGGAAAATAAGTGTAGGTCATAATATCGTAAGTCTCGGACGCCTAAAAACAAATATGTGTATCAAATCTCTATGTTTGTTCAGTCCAGTATCTGTGTTATAAAGCAAAATAATGTATTTTAAGTGTGGAAATTCCTTCAGTTTTGCTACTAAAACAGTTTATAGAAATTACGTTACTGGACTGACATATTTATTGGTCTGATTTTCCAAAAAACAACAAATAAAAAAGGTGCTTTCATAATGCAAACGCACATAGAATATATGACGCAACAAACCCTTGTTAAATTCTATGCATAATCAAACTCATAAAATAGGAGTAGTAAACGATTTTGGTTTCAACAAATATTTTTTCATGTTTGCATTTTTCTGATTTAACTTCGTCCTGCAAAAGGTATACTGAAAATTACGATCATAAATTGGAATTTATTTCAGGTTATTTTCAAGTGAAAGTTGAACTTCCCTTCCGCTGTAGAAATGTTGATCTCACTGACATTTCATACAAATTGTTAACCAGTATTTCTTATTATTATTCTAAAAAGAGCTCAAATAAATTACATCAAAATGCATGAATTCTGTAGTGACTTAGTTGTAATGTACTGTTTTTAGGTGAGACAAAAAAATATTTAGCTTCAAACTTACACAGTCTGAAAGATTCTTGGCTTCAAATATTTTGTTCTACTTAATGTTGGTTTAAAATAAATACAACATATAATTCTGACACACCTGTTTCACGGAAATGCCATCCCTTTGTTTGTGGTTGTAAATATTCTGTCGTTTTTTCCTTTGGGTCTCTTTGAAACTGATTAAGAGATTCGTTTTTCACGCAGTTGAGGGACAAGTGTCTTATAATTTGTTTGTAGTTCCACAAAACTTCCCAGCATAATATATACTGCTGTTAATAATAATAATAATAATAATAATCGTCTTTATTTAATTGGCGAAGTTAAGGCCATATGGCTTTGTCTACCACTTAACCACAGATTACAAGTAATATTTTCTTCATGCAATAAGAAATAATTATAATTACAAAATGAAATTTTTGCTACGTCAATGTAAAAATAGTAAAAATCAACGAATTTTTTTAACGTAACAGAACAGTCAATAACAAGTATGTATACTGCACTTGACAAAATAACAGCTTTACAATTGCAAATTAAAAATACAATTTTACAAAAGGGAAAAAAAGCACATAAAATATTATGCTATAAGGAGATTACATAAAAATACACATATATTCATCTTTTACACCTATATATACACACAAACACTCGCCCATCACCTCACACATCAATATATAACAATGCGTCATGTTTGCATGAAGGAACAAAAAAAAATAGTGAAATTAACCGGTACCTTCGGTATTTGCTGATGACATAAATTTCAGTCACACATTTATAGAACTGTTCCAAACAACAATATTTGACAGCTGAACATATTTCGCAGCCATCGACTGGCCAGAACTAAAGTTAAAGACATTCCCTGAGTTTTCATTTCCCTTATCAACTTCTTGTTTCCAGGTGCTACTGTATGCAGTCCTATTTCCGTCACATTTGGGAACCTTAATTCATGCTTTCGACCTAATACACATGTACTGTAATACCTTTAATTTAAGAGTTATAGATTAATTTGGCTTTTGTACTATTGTGGTTAAGTGAGCCACATAAGAAACAAGACGTCTATATTAGCAAGCTGCTAGTTATTTGTTTACATTGGAGTGACGTATATATTTTACTTTAATAAGTATAACATTTTGTAATGAGAATAGGGCGTACTATCGTTTTAACGTCAGGAAATCTGCAACTGTTTTGTGTTTAAAATACATTTGCTATCTTTATTTTCTGTGATTAAGTTTAAAGGTTATTTTATATTATTGTGTTAGTGTCTGAAATGAAATTGTAATATTTTGGAAAATGTTGGCGACTATGATGTAAATCTTAATCTTAAATGATTTTGAATAACGTGGGATTACGAACTCAGCCGTGATGCGCCTTTTTTCAGAAGGACATTGTTTAAAATTCTGCAATTTTAAGAAACTTTCGACGAAACCGAGGAACCATACTGCTCTTACTGGATATAAGATCAGCCGGACGAATGTTTCCTGGCTACTAGAAATTTATTTGGATTTTAATTTAATATGCGACTCCCGAGTTGAATGCCTGGTCGCCGATGGGTAACAGTGCGTGGAAAATTTTCTGCAATAGCAGAGGACCAGGTCGGGATATTCCGTGTTTTCTCTATTAAGTTAGAAAGTGGAATCGCGAATGAGAATGTGGAATCAGGACTTTAGAAGGCACTTATAGGTCCGCGTCGCCTATGGATAGGGAAGTTTCAATAATAGAAGATGACTTCACCCACAAAAGTTATGTTTGATTTTGCTACAGAAGAAGATGTTACAGCTACTAAAATATTTCATCCAATCCATTGTAAATCGAATTAAAATTTTTAATGACCTACCTATTAAATCAGCTAAACAACTTTCTGCAAATTCAACACGTTTCCAAGTAATTCCACCAGGAGAGAGTACATGCTAATTTCTATTTTTTGCCTATTTAAGTGTTGCCAAATTCTTACAATTTAATGTTTCTGAATTATTTTACGCTAAGGAAAAATTTTCTTCGAATTAATACAGTTTTTGCAAGTCTATTTCAATTTAAGATTCTATTTTCTGAGCAATAATCGACGTCTTTGCCGAATTTTATTTCTAGTAGCTATTGAGACCTTCCGTGTTTCTTTATTGGCTATGTGTCTCATGCTATTTACAGGCAATAATTGCGATGAAGAGTGTAATACAAATAGAAGTGTTTCAGTTTGTGCAGTAGTTTGTTTGTGTATTAAACCATATTATGCATAATTAAATAAAGAAGGTCTAAATGTTGTAAAATATAAACAAAAACATCTAGAGTGTGCAAACAAACTTTTCCACCTGTGACAACTTACTCGCACGAAGAATGCGAAGCTAAATTAACGCGCTCTGTGACTTCCGTTCCTAAATACTGTGTAAAACACGTGATCTAATTAACTAATACTAGCTGGGTCCAATTGTTTAATAATGACTAAATATGTAGCCCCACTCAAGGAAAAGTTACAATTTTATGCGAACAGTCTGAACCATTCGATGCAACTTTGGAGGTTACAGGGAAATTTAAATTATTGGAGAAATGCATAGGTTACTGTACTGGCATCTAATAGCATCACAAGGCAAAATTTGTACTAATACAAATTCTACAGACTTTATCTGAAAATTTCTATAAATTTGTTATGCTACGACAGAGCTTTGGATTGCTTAACGATTGACACAGCAGAACGCTTCTTACCATTTAAAACAATAACAAACCGATTATAATAAATGAAAATAGTGAGTCTCACTGATTGAAATGTAGATCAACTAATACAAGAGAAAGAAGGGAAACTGAAATAAGATCTTGAGGTTTTTAAAACATTTATTAGGATCGATGTCCTATGTTAGCATCACAAAGCTTATTATATTATTAGTTATTTATTTTTATATCAAGTGTACATGTTGTAAAACTTTCTTGAAATGTTTACCTGAAATGTGGTAGGACAAATACTGGTGTGGCTGTAAGTCCATTTGCTTCTAACCTACCACTGTAGGTTGCTTCTAACATACCACTGTAAATATATATAGAGATCCAGTGAAGGCGTGTATCATCATAATAAGCGTTCGACTTTAAGTTAAAGAGAATGTGTAAGTAATGGACACTAAGCATTGTAAGAGAGAGTTGCAAAGCTAAAATAGACAAATAATATCTATAAGGGTGATAAACTCAAGCACAGAGACAACTTCAATCAAACTTGTTTGTTTCCCTAAGGAAGGAGGCGTCGTATCTAAGTATTTGCAGAGCGTGTAGCAAAAACTTCCCTAAAAAGACGCCACAAAGAATCACTGACTGGTTACACCATTCCACTTACAGCACATGTGGCTGGTGTAATAGTTGCAAAGTAAGGTGGCTGGTGGAATAGTTGCAAAGCACGGTGGCTGGTGGAATAGTTGCAAAGCAAGGTGGCGTGAGCTCAGTGCCAAACATGGTAGTCTCATAATTGACGCACTAGCGCCTAAAATGCACTCCTGCAGGTGATTTCACATCGCGAGTGTACCTAGTGCATTGTCGCCTGCTCGCGATTAGTTCGGAAACTTCCAGTTTGTCCCCCAGCTTCAGGCGGCTTGCTGGTTCCTACTACGTGCACGTATTGTGTACGACGCAGCTCATAATTCAAATAAGCACCCACGGACAATCGTAGGTTTGCTACTCTGTATGCGTTTGTGAAAACAGCCCACTTTCTTTCCTTTCTCTCCTTCTGTCTCGCACCACACTGCACGTATATTCAGCGATTTAAAATTGCAGTTATAGAATCCGTGTTGTTTACACTAGAATCGCTTTCAACAGCGTTTTCTTCCGTGTCTTGGAAACTCAGATCAGGTGCAGGGAGGTTTGGAATTTAGCGCATATTTCGACAGTCACGTTGGATTAATAATTATTTTCGGCTTACCTAATTTAGCTGAGAAGAGAGTATGGTACGCCGTTTGTCAGTCAGTATAATCTATTCGCAGTTTCTTCACAATTTTTGTATCAAACTTTTGAAAAATTACCCCTTGAATGACGGTTTTGGTTGTTTCCTAAATATGCCATCTATCAAAAGCGTTTTATATTTGTGGTAACATAAAAGTGCCTTCATTTTTGTTAAATTGTCATTTATTTATTTTTTATACATAAATTGTGATACTTTAATAATAAATAATATTGATAAAAAAGTGAAAAATAGGTAGTAAATAGTTCTCATGAAAAATATTATTAAAAGTGTGCGCACGAATTCGGTGCGTTGTCACATCGGTGTAATTTTCTAGACTCTGTCGACCTCTGTTTTCATGAAGCGGAGGAATATCCTGGAAGCAGAACTTCAGCAGGGCTTCAGAAAAGTTGGAAGTAACCGCGAGTGGACTGTAACTACGGCCACTGATTTTTCGAGAAAAAAATATCAGAGCACACAGTAGACTTCAATACTGTATGTACACCTCAGCCGTTGTCATTGCTCCGTCGGCTGCTCGTGTGGTTTACGCATTTGACTGAGCCACTCGGGATTCCGTAACTCTGACGCTGAACCTTCGTGATTCGCCCGCAAACAGTTCATATTGACCAGAACATGCTACAGACAATCGAAACAGCTGGATGACCCGCAGTGCTTGGAAATTTATCTTGTCTCGAAATCTTTCCGCGAAATATCAACTGCCCCTAACTATAACATCTCTGCCAGTCAGCAGTCCAGCCAGTAGGGAATCTTCGGGAACACGGCTGTGTATAGCCAGTCAGACACAAGGAGAGTCTGGTACAGTCGGCCTGCGAATGCGTACGCCCAAATCAAAAGAACCGCCACACAAGTTCGTGTGTCATCGATGGCACTCATTTCCGCGTTCGGGATATTTACTATAATCCATTCACGGTTACTTCCAACTTTTCCCGAAGCCCTGACAAATACCTTATTCCAGGATATTCCTCAGCCTAATACAAAAAAGAGCTTAGAAAATTACGCCAGAAGCCCAAAGCACCGCAT
This sequence comes from Clitarchus hookeri, assembly GCA_002778355.1. NCBI lineage: Eukaryota > Metazoa > Arthropoda > Insecta > Phasmatodea > Phasmatidae > Clitarchus > Clitarchus hookeri. The sequence goes on from NQII01007471.1 coordinate 82,713, forward strand.
TCGTGAGCACTCAGTGTAATAATGTATCCGTAACCAATATATTTTACTCGGCATTACCAACACATATATTTTCTCACTTTTCTCATTGATATAATTTTTTATGAAAGTATTACAATTTATGTATAACATATAAATAAATGTTCAATGTAACCATATTACGGTGCCTTTATGTTTAAACAAGTATAAAACGCTTGTGATAAATATTTTAGTCAAACAACCAAGCGTGATTTACATGGGGAGTTTTTTCGAAGGTTTAATTCAAAAAGTGTGAATAAACCGCGAATAGAATATACGCTTTGTTATGTGAGCCGACCCAGGTAGGTTGGCACCAATGAGTGCCCCATTTTCAAGAAGAAAACATTCTAGAGAAACTTGCAGGCACATCAATACACTTCCAGAATCCCTTTGATAAAACCACGCTACACAACTTACGTTTACATGGTATTGAAGTCAGATTTATCCTCTAGACTTGTAGTTTACTCGAGGCAAATATTCGTGAGCAGCCAACGGAGAAGTCTGACGCACAACAGACTTCTCAAGAGTAAAGAAAAGAGTCCCGGTATTTCTCCGCTTCCAGATGCTGGAAGTCTCTGCTCTACTTGCAATTTGTGGCAGATCTATATACCAAATTAACATTTTTCTTCATGCACAAACTTTTTTTGATGCAAATTAAATACTGCCTGGGGCAAAATATGGCGTTATCGTACGTCAAATTTGAATGTGGCTGATATTTTATTTTCCGTTTAATGTCCCAGAATTCCTCTGATGAGGATAATCCCCACTATAACGCACACCAAATGACTATTCCACATTCTGATCTCTACCAAAATAAAAATAGATTGTCACGTGAAATTAAGTGGTATTTGGTGCCAGTGATAACGAACGTGAATTTTCAAATACTTTTACTACAGTCAAGTGGGGAATTTTTAAAAATTTTAGTTTAAGTTCTAGTTAAATAAGAGTTACGACCTTTTTTATCCTTAACAATACAACGTTTTTTATCGTAAACTCTTCTTAATATATAATATTGTCACGTTATTAATTAAAATTATAATTAATCTCAGTTGTAGCCAACATGCAACAAAATAAAATTTATAAATTAATTATAATTTTCAAATATTCGTTAACAATTCGTGAATTATTCGAGTTACAAAAATTAACATTGGGTAGGAATTTCACTTTCAATGTTAGCTATGATGGACGCATATTCCCTCTTAGCCCAACGCACACAACGCGATGTTTTTGGTCTCTGTATAACACCTACACTAATATATTGTTATCAGTATGAAATGTAACTATTCGAAATATTATCGGGTTCAGCGAAGCTGCCTAGATTGTTATTGCAGACTGGATACTTCAAATTAGTAATATTTCTCATGTAACCTTTGGTAAGAAAATTTTTGCTCTGGTAAAATATTTAAATGTATCGTTTAAAATTATTTTAGTATTGTTCAGATTATTCAAGAGCAATATTACTAGTTGCCTTATTAAAATCACCTCTTCCAATCAATTCATACTTAATTATATGTTTGTATTTTAAACATATAACTTTTCTGTATATGAAACCTTTATAAATTGAATCTGGAAAGGTTGTAGGGCAGCTAAGGAATTCAAACACAGACTATACATCGTTGATGTGTAATGTTCTTTTACGCCAAAAAAATATAATTGAGATCTATTGAAGTTTACATCCAAACGTTATTAATTTGCAAATTTACGTTACGATGAATATTGTTCCCAGTTTGATGGATTTGAGAAAGCATTATCGGCCTCCAAGAGGTAGGTTGGACGTTTCGGTGCATTGCTCGCCAATTGAACCATTCTGCCTATACTTCGAGTCGGTGTTGGACGCAGTGGGAACAAGAGGGTACACTCCCCCGTCGAGAAGGCTTGGGTCGACCCCTGCGGACCATCAGGAGGGTGGGGCGTTTCATTTTAAAACAGGCTGTGAGCACTTCACGAGCATCACTACGCGCCATCCAGGGACATATCACGGCAGCTGGGGATACGCATGTGTCCACCAGTACCATATCCAGACGGCAGAGTGGGATCTATTGTGGCGGTATCCTTTATGACGTCTACCATTACGACTTTAGCATCGTAGAGCACGGGTGACCTTTTGCCGGGAGTGGTCATCAGGGAAGCTTTGCCAACGAGTGGAGTTCAGCGACGAATCACGGTTCTGTCTGGAAACAGATGACCGCCGAATTCAAGTCTCGAGACATCCTGGCCAGCGCCATGATCCACAATCCATTGTAGAGCGGTATACTGCCCCTAACAATAGGTGTCATGGTGTGGGGTGCCATTTCCTATTATTCCCACACCCAACTGATGGTAATTGAAAGGACCCTGACAGCATGGCGATATATCGATGGAATTATGCGACCATGTGCGCTCCTATTCCTGGTGCAGCTTTACACCCCCATTTTCCAGCCCGATTATGCCCGGCCTCACACATCACGGGTATCTCTGGCTTCCTTGGCCTCGCCCATAGAAAAATTTGCGATCGGACTGGACGGCAACTTGGGCCAGCGGCGTCAACGGCGAATTTGATGGGTTAGCTTCCCCAGCTGTGGCAGGATCTTCCTCAGGAGAACATCTGAAGTCTGTATGCCTCCATTCCCGACCGTATCGCCGCCTGCCTCTGTGTTACGGGTGTTCCAACACCATACTAATTGCACCCTGCAAGTGTTGGTATCCTGAAATATATTCTTGGCGTGGTAAAATACTATGAGACTTTCTATTTACATGTTTACATACTATTATGGCCTGTGGCTGTACCCACTTACGCGCCTCTGGTATGGCACCTTTGAGGTTTTCGGTTAGCTTAAATTAGCGTATTTACTTAACCTACAGACAGGTATTAAAATCCAAGATATTTAGTGTATATCCACTTTAAGCGCCAACCTATATCTCTCGACTCGCAACTAAATCTCCTATTAAGAAGTTTTAAAATTAACTATTGGAATTAAAAATCGTATGAGGATGGTTTTACTGCAGTTGAAATTTTTTTTATATTCGGTGTTTGGTTCTAGAAGTTTTATAAATGACAATTTCGCACACTAGAGGGTATCATAAACCCACGACTATATTTCTGTGATTATACTTATATACTAGAAACTGACTAATGTATTCGGATTATATGCCTGGATTTCTTCCTCCAACGGTCGTTTCAGAAACCGGAGCTGATAGTCATCCGCTGAGAGAGTACAGTGTTATACTCGAGACGGACAGTGTAGCTGTTTAATGAAGTTTATTGCAGTCTCCTCATGTATGCATATTTTGAGATATAGGATTTTCACGGTAAAATAAGTATTTTCCAAATTAACATTTAAAAGATGTCATTTCCCCTACGTTAATATATTTGAACGACCACAGTGAGTGGCATGCGCCTGTTAAGTTAGTAACGACGGAGGGAAAGTAGTTCCATATATCAAAGTTTAATTAAAAGTATTACATAAATATTAAATATTTGTGAAAACCTATTTTTTTCTCTTTCTTTCTGTTTATTTTAACCCATATAAGAGCAAGAATTAGCAAATTTGTAAATATTCTTATTATATCAAAGTTTCAATTAATAGGCGCATAAATAAAGTAATCAGACCCATGACAATGCAAATTTTACATATGGTGTAAGAATACACAACGTGCATAGCAGTAGATCTTCAGCAGTACTTTCCAAGGGAATGATAAGTTTATCTAGAACATCCTATACGTGGTTTTTATTGCGCTGACGTCCCAGCGGCACTGTTGCTGGCGAGAAGTGTGGCGGAAGTAAATAATAAAACTGAAAGTCGTGATTTGAAACCAAAGTACTTGATTTGCATGTTTTCTTCTGGAATTCACTGCAGATGAGTTCTCGCGGGGTTGGTGCCGAGCCCGCTGCCTGCATTAATATTAATGAAGGCGCCGGAGTCGTTTACCCCGGGCACATTTGCTCCCTAAGACTGCCGCTTGATGGCTGGAAACGCAGGATTGCTGGTGTGCTGTATTTCAGAAGTACCAGTATCTTTGTGTCTAATGCTTGGTTCTCTATCACTAAAGACAGGGAATTTCAGGCAAAAAACGCTTATAGGTTTCATCGCACCATAGATTATCTGCAGAGCTAATATTCACTTGATAAGTGCGAAGAAAAAATTATTGTATGTATTTCACGTCTAAAAACCATTATTTTGTGAACTTTAACCTATGCGTAATATATTTAACACATAATAAAGAAGTTTCAATTTTGTTTGCGTAATTGTATATCATAAAAACGCTTTTGCTATTTCCGAAAAAATAAAAGTAAAGGAAAACTTTGATAAAAAGTAAGCAAAAACTTTTACTCTCGTGTTAAAAATATCAAATCTTCAGGAGGACTCCTAATTTGACGGCAACCGACAGAGCACTTCCAGAGATACAAAATAAAGTGTCAGTTTCACAAGCGGTGCTAGTTTCCAAAATAGCGAATGACTAAAATTATTCCTACTTAATGATTTGTAAGGAAGGGTTTTATGGTTCCAGAGATATGGAAAGTTAAACTGAAGGAACATTACTGTGATATGGTGAACAAGTGATTGCTTTATGAATAATTGATTTGGCTGGTAATCATTGTACTGCTTGTATGTTCAATTTAATTTGACTAGGTAGATAAGTTACCCTGAAATTATATTTAAGTTATTTTTCCGATGACACTATCTTCCAAACGGTGAAATAAATAGTTACGTACTTAGTGTAAACAGTAGTTAATGCCAGCTTACCACATTGGGTTTTATATGATCAAATGATTCCGCAGAAAAATTACATGGTACACGAAAATTAATGAGTCCAACATTCTGAAAATAGAAGTATAACTTACAGACAAGCTACATGAGTTTTACAGTCTATCGCAGTCTACGTTGGCATAACATTTGGAGGGAATTAAGTCACTATCTCTTCAGTTATTATGTAAAAGCTTATTTTCGTGAGGCACTGTCATCACTCAAAACCCGTAAATGTAGATATATAAAACATAATTTTGAGTTACGCCTATTTGGCTGTGTGTAAAAGTGTATATTTTCATGTGCCGAATGTACGTATCTCTCTATCTGAAATGGTTCAGGAGCGTAAGGAAAAAAAACATTTAGGTGTTAATCAGTTAAGAGACAAAAACACAGCACAAGTAGGCGTATATATGCTCAATTTATATACGGCCATTTGTAACTATCATACCAATCAAAACTCTAGTGTTTATTCTGGCATTTCTAAAGATACGTCACTTTGTTTTTTTAATTACTTCTACTCACATAAAATAAACAAGTTACGCCGTATTCGTATTTGTTTGTTTCAGAATTGACGAATGAATAATGGACGCCTTAATTGAGTGGAAATACGGAAACAAAAATAAAGTGTACACCGGAGACATACGGAAGATCAATGGAAGAAAGTTTCAGATCTATGTCGGTAACAAAGTTTAGATGATGTAAAATCGCTTTATGGAAACATTCCTTTCCTTGAAAATGATAGAATGGAAAGTGATGCAAGTTCGTCAGATAATGAGCCATGTATGGACTTGGTGCTTTTGACCACAGGGCTAATATTTTTGTGGTAAGAAGATATGAACACAAAATCAAAAGTCTGGAGTTAAAAGTGGCTCGTTATTAATTTCTAAGAACAGTTGTGCTTGTGTACAAAGTCCTGTGTGTAAAAATTAATCATCGAAATCTTCACTTTGTGATGTCGAAGATAAGGACCCTAATTTAAAATTGATGTGTTCTGAAAGAAAATTTGATTATGAGGGTGCCATTTACTGCAGATTGTGGGGGAAAGTTGCGAGTCTCCTGTAAAATTCACGTAAGCATGACCGATACTTTGAAACCGATAGTGATGAACAAAATTAATCTCGTCGAATAAAATTAAACAGAGGATAGATGGAATATCTAAGAATGTAGACGTTGTTACAAAATCTGGCCCAGAAAAAACGGGTTATTTACCTCAAACACGCGAGAAATAAAGTTGCTCTGGTGAAGTGTTCAGTGTATGTGTAAGGACTTCTATTCTTCTATGTGAGAAACACTTTCTAGAGGATTCACCTTGAGACGCACATTTCTAGTTGCAATATGAACAATTCAGCCAAAGCAATGAAAGTAATGTTATCTCGACAATGTTCGTCCCCAACTCTTGAAACCTTTCGCAATACGGATAGGATTCGTATTTCATATAGGCCTAAAGCGGCGTCAGTTCTGTTCACATTACGAATCCATTTTCCGTACATAAACGGTTTATACCTATGAAGATCTCCGTGAATAACCTTAAACGTTAATAGTATTTTCTTTAGTATTGCCTAATGATATCGTTTAGAAAATTTATTTTTATTGACAACAAATTAAGCGGAACATTGGTTTCCCTATCGACTTTCGGGGCAGCGGTGACTGAGCGGTTAGACTGCTCGCCTCCCACCAAGGCGAGCAGCGTTCAATCCCCGGCCGGGTCACTCCGGATTTTCGAAAGTGGGAATCGTGCCGGACGATGCCGCTGGTCGGCGGGTTTTCTTGGAGATCTCCCGTTTCCCCCGCCCTTGCATTCCAGCGCTGCTCCATACATCACTTCGCCTACATCGGCTCTCAAGATCTCGTTGTTAAGAGCCTCCCAAACTTCTCGATTCAGCTTAACCCATCGACTCTCCAGTATCATGGATACTGAATGAGCAGCCCTATAAACCAAGAAAATAGTACTAAATGGTTATGCTTGTGTGTGCTTACCGTGTTTTAAAATAAAGCAACTTCGAAATGTGTTTAGTAAGATTTGCCGGAAGAAATGTATTTTATAAAAGCGTAGCTTCACTGCGGATAAAACGATCTCACCGTGATGGAAGCGCAGGGCAGGTAATTTCCAACATTTCCGATCCTTAAAATAACATCAGTTCGTGGTTCACTTCTGAGGCAGTGTTTGCATGGGTGAGGATAGTCCAGTGTTAAGGGAAGCTGGCTGCTATGCCAGTCGTTACTAACTAGTCCGAAGAGTTTACAAATGATATAAGAGACAGAGAGAGAGAGAGAGAGAGAGAGAGAGAGGTGGAGTGTAGAGGTTTGGACGGCTCTTAAAACCGGTATCTTGGGAGCCGATGAGGGTGAAGCAAGGTGTATATGGAGCAGCACTGGAATGCAAGGGCGAGAGACGGCATCGTGCGAAAATCCCCGATTGTTAGTTCTGCACCATTAAGCCGGCCCTGGCTCAGAACAACAGCACAGAAATTTTCATTCTCGTGTCAGTCTAGTTTCTCAAGGGACTGTCAAGAAAACTTTGTATTTAAAAATTCTTATAGTGCCTGAAAAACAAACGCTTGACGAACGTTTATTTTTTGTGTTAACGTGCGAGATGGCCACTTCTTGCATCGCCTCAAGCGAGTTAACACAACTGAGACTTGAATTGAAGGTCACACAAGCGCCCAGCATTTCTTTAGCAGCAAGGCTGATCTAATTTAAACGGCACTTCATCACTAACCCAGGATGATTTATCTGCAATACAATTAACAACTGCTTTCATCCCACCTTTCTGAAACACAATACTACGTGTGTAATAGTTTCTTTCAGAGGTCAGCTCCACCCGAGTTAACGCGATCCTGGCTCACAGCAATGCGTGTGTAAGAGATAATGATAATGGGAACAGGTTCGCTACAATATCACTTGGATTCCCCAGTTTATCAGAAAAAAATTACTTAAAAAATTCATTACTGGAAATTTGACTTTTCGGAGACATAGTAAGTATCTTAGTTCAATAAGTAAAATTAATAGTTACGGAAGTTTTATAATTTTAACTTTGCGCAGGAAATTAGTAATGATATGGTTGACAGCATCCTATTAATGATTATAAATGATCTATGTACACTGAAGAGCCAAAAAAATGGTACACCTGCCTAATATCGTGTAGGGCACCCGCGAGCACGAATAAGTGCCGCAAGACGACGTGGCATGGACTCGACTAATGTCTGAACGTATGCAGAAGGCATTGAAATCTGCGCCAATTTGAGAAAGGGTTGCACGTCTGTCACGTTTAATGATTCTCGTCAGTCGTCGTTTGTCCAGTTCGTTCACGATCTATTTCTGGCCTCAGCGATGTCGAAGATTTGATGTTTTACCGGATTCCCGATATTCACGTTACACTCGTGAAATGGTCGTACGTGAAAATCCCAAATTTATCGCTACCTAGGAGTTGCTACGTTCCATCTCTCGTGCGCCGACTTTAACACCACGTTCAAACTCGCTTAAATCTTGATAACCTGCCATTGTAGCAGTAGTAACCGATCTAGCAACTTTTCCAGACGCTTGTTGTCTTATATAGGCGCTGCCGACCACATCGCGTTACTCTGATTGGTTCCATACCTCTGTTATTTGCATACGCACGCATATACCAGTTTTTTTGGCTCTTCAGTGTATGACTATGTTTCAACACTTGTGGCAAAATTATTTATTATAGATATTTATTAAACCTACAGACACGTATTAAACGTAATTGTTAAAATACAGTTGAAGCCAAAATAGTGCGAGGTGAAAGTAGCTGAATGCAATTCCAATTTGAATTAAAGTTACACGCTGGTAATTATAAATTATTAAATGCTTATTTTGTTGCAGCCGAAAAATATAGACAGTTCTAGTTCTTAAAACAAAGAGTAGTTAATAGAATAGATTTCGTTCGAAATATTTATCCAATTCCCACATTACTCTCATCGATGCAAGCACCTCAAGTTATATTTCACTTCAAAAGTGTTGCTTCTATATGACAAGTCTCTTACTGTTGATTGCCCAATAATTATCATAAAGACCGTTATTAATTGTACGTCACAACGTCTGTGATATTTCACTATTTCGAAAATACTCCAGGCTAAATTGATTCTCCTTATTTTTAGGTGTTATTATTTATTAAAATTTAAAAGTTTTAACATTTATTACTTATACATAGAGTTTAATAACAACGATTACAGCTTAACAGTTTTATGAGATTGCAATTTTTTTCCAGTAATCGTAACACTTGTGCATGACGCAAGATATTAATCAATAAACAATAATTACTGATTAGTAAGATGACACTAGTCTATAAATTGCACACAATATTTACGAAGCATTTAATCTAGTTGACGCCTGCGGCGTCCCTATATTTTATTCGTTCGTACCACGCTCTAACGAAGATCGCAGGCGAACGACATCAATCAGGATTTAGGGCCTGGCAGCCGTGACGAAGGGAACGGCTGCCAGGCCCTACAAGACGACCATTTGCATGGGAAGGCGGACATGCGGGAGAATAGCGTCACGGTGTGGAATCAGGTGACAGCGGGAAGAACACGAAGGCAGCGGCCAGGGGGAGATCCCGAAGTATTCCCACAACGCCGAACAAACAACAAACCTCCAGCTAGAATAGAAGGGCAGACGCCAGACTCCGCGAGCAGGCAGGAACGGCGAGACGTATTTATGACCTCGCCAGGCTGTGCTTTGTCCCAGGCTTTCGACCACAATAAAAACCGAGAGAGCGTTTGGACGAACGCAACGAGAGGCCCCTTTCAATTATTTCCGCACGGACAGAACGGAGTGCTGAAACTGGTAAACCAGAACAAAACAGCAGACGCTGGACCCAAGTATGGAGCTGGAGTACACGCCCGCGGTTGATTACCCAGGGGGGCGGTCCGCGGCTACCTGGAGAAACCGGGGCAGTTAAATATGGCAATGAGGGCTTACAAAACCGGAGGAGTCCGAGGAAACATGGCAGTCGGCCGACGAGATTCCGGGAGGGAGGAGTGATTCTGCAGGANCAACGCCGAACAAACAACAAACCTCCAGCTAGAATAGAAGGGCAGACGCCAGACTCCGCGAGCAGGCAGGAACGGAGAGACGTATTTATGACATCGCCAGGCTGTGCTTTGTCCCAGGCTTTCGACCACAATAAAAACCGAGAGAGCGTTT
>NQII01007472.1:0-52012 GCA_002778355.1 Clitarchus hookeri
CCCGCCAGAGCGCGGTGCGTATCCCCTGTCGACTGCACCGCCAGAGCGCGGTGCGTATCCCCTGTCGACTGCACCCCGGGAAAATAGCGAGCGGCGGCGGTTCCGCCAGCAGCATTCCTAATGGATTGTTTCCCCGCGGCTCCAATAGCGCCGAGACGCTATCTCCGCGGGATGAAATATGCAACGGCGACGCTAATGGGTTTCCCCGACGCCAATCCCGACCTTTTCCGCCACGCGCTGCCTGCGCTGATATTACCGCCAGCCACTGGCGTGAGGAGGGCACGAATTATATCATGGCAACGTGGTCGTCGTAACTGCTTCCCTCCTTCTTATTTGTCTGCCATCAAGAACATCTTTACGTTCACTTAGGTACCCGTACTTACAGCTGATGGTGAAAAGTCGGATGCAGTTTTACAAGTTGAGGATGGTGCACCTACCCATTATGTAGGTTGCTAGGAAAGCTATCTCATTCTTGGCTTAATTATTTATGATGACGGGGCCGCGGTGGTGAAGTGGTTAGACGGCTCGCCTCCCACCCAACCGAACCTGATTCAATTACTAGCGGGGTCGCTCCCGGATTTTCGCATGTGGGAATCGTANGCTCGCCTCCCACCCAACCGAACCTGATTCAATTACTAGCGGGGTCGCTCCCGGATTTTCGCATGTGGGAATCGTACCGGACGATGCTGCTGGTCGGCGGGTTATCTCGGGTATCTTCCGTTCCCTCCCTTACATTCCGACGCTACTCCATACTCACACTTCACTTCACCTTCAACAGCTCTCAAGACCTCGTGTTGTAGAAAAATAATCAAATCTTGAACCAAATAAAGAGNCACTTCACTTCACCTTCAACAGCTCTCAAGACCTCGTGTTGTAGAAAAATAATCAAATCTTGAACCAAATAAAGAGTACGAACCTGATAGAAAATAGTGTGATAATAACTGTCAAAGTAACATGAAATCGTATCTCACAGCGATAGCAACGACAGTATCAGTGATTTTTCATAAGCTTCATTGTCACCTTGAGAATGTGGGAGACACTTGCGGGCTCACAGTCCTGAAATACAATATAGTAATATAAATAGTAATAGATATGTTTAAATTCACTTAAATTAAGTGCACTCGCCGGCCAGCTCTCAAGAACTCGACTTTAAGAACCGCCGTAATCTCCCTCTACACACAAAAAAATCGTTATTTAAAAAAAACGCTTCGGAAACTAGTTGCCAAAAAACGTATTTAATACCATCACAAGTGAAAGCTTGTAAATGTTACATGTGTCAGTATTACTACAAGAATTTTTCTGTAGATCTACAAATGCTGTGTTTGCACACATACAAATAGAACAGGTTTACTTAAAAAAAAATTTTACAGTACCATCATTTGTCTTATTCCAAAATATTTTCAGTTTGGTTTACAAAATTATTTTCTATGTACTCATCGGCAGTTCGTGACGAGCTGTCACGTTCGTGTGATGACGAGAAACCTGAAAACAATGATGGTTTTTGTCCATTTTCAAAAACACTTAATCACCGTACAAGTAATTTAGGATAAACAAATTTAACGTAGAAAATATTAATCTTCAGTTATTTTGTGAATATCCACATAATGTAAATGCCAGTCTGAAATGCCTTACACACCAGAAATAATTTATTTAATTCTTCTGTTAAATTATACAATTGTTTCAAAGGTGTAACACATTTTGAAACTTCTTTAAGGTAGAAAAAAAACGTGTAAAAAAACCCGTAATTTATTTTGAAAATTCTTTTATCCCGACGTTTAAGTCGATGGTTACAAAACTTTAAAAAAAGATCGGCATATTATGTTCGTGATAATCCTTTACATAAATAAATAATCAAACTTCGGGTTGTTACCAAATATAAAAGTTTAACGGTTTCATAAATTATTTTCTTTTTTTAATACTAAAGAAATGTCAAGGCATATTACGAACTTGCTGTTTCAGATAGGGCTTCCATGATTTTTGGGAAGCATACGAATAACTAAAAACTTCTATGAACGTGGGAACAGTATTCAAAATATTTGTCCTAAGTGATCCACGCTAAACTTAAAACACTTTAAAGAAACTATATAAGACTCTTCTATTCTTTAACTGCATTTTGAAAACAAAAAAATAAAATAAAAATTGGCACTGTAAAAGTAAAATATACATAATTATCACAGGCAGTTCCGTGACTTAGCCTTATTAAAAAGCTAATGTGCACTTTTTTTGCTACTCAAATTTTAAGCTCCTTATTTCAAAAATAATAGTTTAAGTCGTGACATATTTATTATATATATTGTAACATTTTACAGTGCCACTTGACTGATCTCTCTATTATTCACACAATTCTTTTGTTTATTTATCGTGTGCTCAAGTATGTAGCACCGAATTATGTTTAAGATATTCTTATAAAATATTTTGACAAGTATTATCAATAAAATGCTTTATTCCTGGGTTGCCGATGCCGATGACTACAAGCGTGTCAAGTATGCCTACATGCTAGTAACGCCAGTAAAATGAATTAATGAAACAACTGAAAGGTTCTTCAATGACATGTGGCAATGTGTATTATATAAAACTGGTGGTACCCGTCGCATCTCCGTACAGCTCACATCATGTGTTTGTTATTATTTACGAGAGTCAATCTAGCGATAAATTTATCACCGCCAAGGCTACGCAAAATCACTCGTTAACGTCTAACAACACCACTAAGATTCTTGGTACCAAACGTGCGACATTCATCTTATCATTTTTTTTTGTATTGCTGTTTCGTTAAGAAATTTTAAATGTCAGGAATTTTCCCGGTATTTTTAGTATAATTTTCTATTTTTTATGATCTTTTTAGCATGATAACGTCAGTAATGCCACGAAAATCAAAATACGTAAACAAGTTACCACAGTCATAATTACCGATAAGAATTTTAAATTTAAGTAACATTTTCGAAGAAAACAAATTTATATAAAAAATTAAATTTTCATTACAGTGATATTTTAAATTATATGAATTCCATGAATCAGTTTATTTAATACATAGAACTCGATTCACGTGCAATTTAGTTATATCTTCTGTGTTTACTCAATTAGAATTTTATAATGAGATTTTGGTAGAAATTTAAGTGTCTATGTAGCACACAAATAAAAAATATTAATTTTATTTTCCATTCTAAATTTAAACTTTATGAAACCAGAAAATTATTTCCCAAGAAAATTTTCTCTTAATCCAGTGTCTTCGAATTTTTTTGTTATTTGTAGCTAAATGTATTAATACCTGCTGTTTATAAAATTTATTACAATTAATAAAAAAATTCTGAACTAGTACAAATCAGTTTTTTCCCTTAAAATTATTATGAATGTGATAATATAATGTAAGGCGTCACGAAACAAAGAGTCAATAATATTCTTACACTGCATAAAACACATTTGGACACTTCAGCGGTCTTAATAGCAGCCAACGTGAGGAAAAATATTTTTGCCAGATATAGTAATTTTATTCGGTGGACATGTTAAAAATTTTGGGGGAATCGTGTTCTGGATGTAAAGGGAGAATAACATTTTTACGAACTCTCTTTTCATTGCAGATGTATTCAATTATTGTATTTCAATAGACTACATACATGCGGGAGGAAAAATTACTTATGAGACCACCTTCATGTCTGTGTGTGTGCCTATGTGTATTTGTGACTTGGTGCTTGTGTTTCTGTCCTGCCATTAAAATCTTTATAACATTTCACTAAATTTCACCACGCTCGATATTAAAAAAAAAAATTTCTAGTAGACCGTACTCAAAATTATGTATCCTTTGTGAGATGCTTAATTTCAAAATAGTAGCTATTAAGTTTTCTGATACTAATAAATCGCATATCAGTATACATTTTACACATATCTATTAAATTGTAACGTTTGCCGGATAACTTTTACATATTAAATTCAGAAATAATTTGGTATCAGTGAACCTTCTGCATCGCGTCTTGAGAACAACTGAATGGTTTCCCGCCAACATTTTGGCATAGAGTAGTGCTATGGCAGACGACATCTACTATATAAAAATAAGTCGGGTTTTCCTTCCTGACGCTATAACTCCAGAACGCACGAACCGATTTCCANCACTTCACTTCACCTTCAACAGCTCTCAAGACCTCGTGTTGTAGAAAAATAATCAAATCTTGAACCAAATAAAGAATACGAACCTGATAGAAAATAGTGTGATATTAACTGTCAAAGTAACATGAAATCGTATCTCACAGCGATAGCAACGACAGTATCAGTGATTTTTCATAAGCTTCATTGTCACCTTGAGAATGTGGGAGACACTTGCGGGCTCACAGTCCTGAAATACAATATAGTCATATAAATAGTAATAGATATGTTTAAATTCACTTAAATTAAGTGCACTCGCCGGCCAGCTCTCAAGAACTCGACTTTAAGAACCGCCGTAATCTCCCTCTACACACAAAAAAATCGTTATTAAAAAAAAACGCTTTGGAAACTAGTTGCCAAAAAACGTATTTAATACCATCACAAGTGAAAGCTTGTAATTGTTACATGTGTCAGTATTACTGCAAGAATTTTTCTGTAGATCTACAAATGCTGTGTTTGCACACATGCAAATAGAACAGGTTTACTTAAAAAAAAAATTTACAGTACCATCATTTGTCTTATTCCAAAACCTTTTCAGTTTGGTTTACAAAATTATTTTCTGTGTACTCATCGGCAGTTCGTGACGAGCTGTCACGTTCGTGTGATGACGAGAAACCTGAAAACAATGATGGTTTTTGTCCATTTTCAAAAACACTCAATCACCGTACAAGTAATTTAGGATAAACCAATTTAACGAAAAAAATATTAATCTTTAGTTATTTTGTGAATATCCACATAATGTAAATGCCAGTCTGAAATGCTTTACACACCAGAAATAATTTATTTAATTCTTCTGTTAAATTATAGAATTGTTTCAAAGGTGTAACACATTGTGAAACTTCTTTAAGGTAGAAAAAAAACGTGTAAAAAACCGTAATTTATTTTGAAAATTCTTTTATCCCGACTTTTAAGTCGATGGTTACAAAACTTTAAAAAAGAACGGCATATTATGTTCGTGATAATCCTTTACATAAATAAATAATCAAATTTCGGGTTNTTTTTTTTTTTTTTTAATACTAAATAAATGTCAAGACATATTGCGAACTTGCTGTTTCAGATAAGGCTTCCATGATTTTTGGGAAGCATAGAAATAACTAAAAACTTCTATGAACCTGGGAACAGTATTAAAAATATGTGTCCTAAGTGATCCACGCTAAACCTAAAACACTTTGAAGAAACTATATAAGACTCTTCTATTCTTTAACTGCATTTTGAAAACAGAAAAAAAAAAAAAATTAGCAATGTAAAAGTAAAATATACATAATTATCACAGGCAGTTCTGCGACTTAGCCTTATTAACAAGCTAATGTGCATTTTACTTGCCACTGAAATTTTAAGCTCCTTATTTAAAAAATAATAGTTTAAGTCGTGACATATTTATTATGTATATTGTAACATTTTACAGTGCTACTTGACTGATCTCTCTATTATTCACAGAATTCTTTTGTTTATTTATCGTGTGCTCAAGTATGTAGCACCGAATTATGTTTTATATATTCTTATAAAACATTTTGACAAGTATTATCAATAAAATGCTTTATTCCTGGGTTGCCGATGCCGATGACTACAAGCGTGTCAAGTATGCCTACATGCTAGTAACGCCAGTGAAATGAATTAATGAAACAACTGAAAGGTTCTTCAATGACATGTGGCAATGCGTATTATATAAAACTGGTGGTACCCGTCGCATCTCCGTACAGTTCACATCATGTGTTTGTTATTATTTACCAGAGTCAATCTAGCGATAAATTTATCACCGCCAAGGCTACGCAAAATCACTCGTTAACGTCTAACAACACCACTAAGATTCTTGGTACCAAACGTGCGACATTCATCTTATCATTTTTTTTTTGTATTGCTGTTTCGTTAAGAAATTTTAAATGTCAGGAATTTTCCCGGTATTTTTAGTATAATTTTCTATTTTTTATGATCTTTTTAGCATGATAACGTCAGTAATGCCACGAAAATCAAAATACGTAAACAAGTTACCACAGTCATAATTACCGATAAGAATTTTAAATTTAAGTAACATTTTCGAAGAAAACAAATTTATATAGAAAATTAAATTTTAATTACAGTGGTATTTTAAATTATATGAATTCCATGAATCAGTTTATTTAATACATATAACTCGATTCACGTGCAATTTAGTTATATCTTCTGTGTTTACTCAATTAGAATTTTATAATGAGATTTTGGTAGAAATTTAAGTGTCTATGTAGCACACAAATAAAAAATATTAATTTTATTTTCCACTCTAAATTTAAACTTTATGAAACAAGAAAATTATTTCCCAAGAAAATTTTCTCTTAATCCAGTGAATTCGAATTTTTTTATTATTTGTAGCTAAATATATTAATACCTACTGTTTATAAAATTTATTACAATTAATAAAAAAATTCTGAACTAGTACAAATCAGTTTTTTCCCTTAAAATTATTANCTGTTTATAAAATTTATTACAATTAATAAAAAAATTCTGAACTAGTACAAATCAGTTTTTTCCCTTAAAATTATTATGAATGTGATAATATAATGTAAGGCGTCACGAAACAAAGAGTCAATAATATTCTTACACTGCATAAAACACATTTGGACACTTCAGCGGTCTTAATAGCAGCCAACGTGAGGAAAAATATTTTTGCCAGATATAGTAATTTTATTCGGTGGACATGTTAAAAATTTTGGGGGAATCGTGTTCTGGATGTAAAGGGAGAATAACATTTTTACGAACTCTCTTTTCATTGCAGATGTATTCAATTATTGTATTTCAATAGACTACATACATGCGGGAGGAAAAATTACTTATGAGACCACCTTNTTGCAGATGTATTCAATTATTGTATTTCAATAGACTACATACATGCGGGAGGAAAAATTACTTATGAGACCACCTACATGTCTGTGTGTGTGCCTATGTGTATTTGTGACTTGGTGCTTGTGTTTCTGTCCTGCCATTGAAATCTTTATAACATTTCACTAAATTTCACCACGCTCAATATTAAAAAAAAAAAAATTTCTAGTAGACCGTACTCAAAATTATGTATCCTTTGTGAGATGCTTAATTTCAAAATAGTAGCTATTAAGTTTTCTGATACTAATAAATCGCATATCAGTATACATTTTACACATATCTATTAAATTGTAACGTTTGCCGGATAACTTTTACATATTAAATTCAGAAATAATTTGGTATCAGTGAACCTTCTGCATCGCGTCTTGAGAACTACTGAATGGTTTCCTGCCAACATTTTGGCATAGAGTAGTGCTATGGCAGACGACATTAACTCATATCATTTCATTGGTGCTACGTGTATTCTCAAAACGCTTATTTTATATACATTTAAGCTAAATGTGTCATCTTAACCGATCACCTATATCAGTTTTAAACTAACTTGGCATGATAAGACCCTATTTCAAACATTCGTTATAACTTAAACTTTTAAACTTTTTTCTACAGTTCGGTTAGTATTACTTGAAAATAATATTTTACGCAATATCCGGAGTACAATTAAATCTATTTCAGTACAATTACTTATATAAGTAGTGTAAGGTGTGTGTACCACTTAAATATAGTTTTTTTTCCTCAGGCGCTTAATTTCAAGATATGAAAATTTTGAAAGTTCACTTCCGTGAGGCACATCTAGCGAATGTTAAACATATTTAAGGAAAACTTACTTAAATTGCTTGACGTGAGCATTAAATTTGCTTATTTGAAACTTAATTTTGTTTAACACAGAAATTCATATACTATTATTATATTTAAAAAAACAATCGACATTAGTTCCAACAACTATCGAACATTAATAACAAAGAACCAACTATGTTTTAATGTATAAAAGTTTTTTTTTTCCTTTAAAATAGTGACCTTATAATATTTATTATATCCTTTACATATGGAGCAACTACACCGATATGAACTTAACTTGATATGATGGCAGTTGTTATTGAGTAATCTAAATACACTTATTTTTAATTTCTTTTTTGCATTTGTGGTGAAAAATAGTGTCACTAAAAACCCTCTCTTAAATATCTCACATCAATAGCTTCTCTCCCGTGACCAACTATAATTTATATGCCAATAATCACATGGAATGCCATCTAAAACGTATATGTAAACGTAATATTTGTACAGAATATTTGTATAGTTCTTTAAGTTGTATACTCCATTACATTGGAAACACCAAGTCTACAAAAACGAAACTACAGGTACTGAAGTACCTAGTCTTTTTTTTCGCAATGTGTAACGCAAGAGTGCCAGTCATCATCGGCTTTTTAATTGGAGCGCCAACAGCAAATTCAATTAGATTTGTTTCGTAACGTAATATGAATTTTATCAATTTACATCAGATCAGGCGGAATATTCTTCCTGCTTAACTGATTGACTCATAAAAACTACTNATATGAATTTTATCAATTTACATCAGATCAGGCGGAATATTCTTCCTGCTTAACTGATTGACTCATAAAAACTACTTGAATGAATATATAAAAGCAGATAATAATGGCTTTAGTGGTAATGTCTTGTTTCCAGTGAAAGCATTAAACTTTTATATGCCGAAAACATTTTCGTATTAAGAAAAGCATTGGCAAAACATGTTCTTATGTAGAATGCTGCAAGATCTCTACGCCTGAATGAACTTTTAGAAACCAGTATCAAATATTATTTTTTGTCTGGAGGTTAACGATACCCTCGTTTACTCGTAAGTTATTATGTACAGAGTTGTATCTTACAGCACACCATCCGGTATATTAAACTACTGAANACCCTCGTTTACTCGTAAGTTATTATGTACAGAGTTGTATCTTACAGCACACCATCCGGTATATTAAACTACTGAAGTAAAGAGTCAAGTTAATCGAAGACGTTAAATATAAAAAAAAAATTTATTTTACTCTTTTTAAGAACGCCATTAAGATTATAAAACTTGTTTCNAAAATTTATTTTACTCTTTTTAAGAACGCCATTAAGATTATAAAACTTGTTTCCTGCAGTATGATATGATAAATGCAAAATTTGACAGAACAAGCGGCCGTACTCAAAATGAATTATTATCAACGAAAATTACATCTATCTATGTGTTATGTAGTATTTCTACAATATAAAGGTTTAGTTTATGATAGAATAACTTTATAGAAATGTAAGACTTTTTCTATATTGCTTTTCTGTGACAACCTCCGAGTAAAACACAATCAACAAAACTTTTCTACGCTCGTAGTACGGTATGGGTAGAAAAAAAAAGTGCAGAGACGCCCAACCGATGTGACGCGGCACTTTAATGCGTTGCGAAATGTTGTAAACGTGGCGTGAATATTTTTAATGCAAACAGGAACCACCATTACTTCAATTTTAATCACATGAGAAAGCATTTTACCCACTAGTTAATATCACATAAAAGTCTAGGAATTGTTCCTCTTACGTTGACGCCAGTAAATGATTTATATGTTCAATAATACGACCACGCAAACAATATTTGTAGGCTACGCCAGCATTAAGTGTAGTAGAGACACATGTTTTTGTATTTCAGAAAGTTTAATTTAAANACAATATTTGTAGGCTACGCCAGCATTAAGTGTAGTAGAGACACATGTTTTTGTATTTCAGAAAGTTTAATTTAAATTTGTAATTTGTTAAAGTTGTGTCAAAGGAAGTGACCTTATTTTCAGTGACTTTAATTTCAACACTAATATATGCATCTTCAACTTAATTACACACACACATACATATATATGTATTACAACGATAGTTCTTCAGTAATTACAAATAGAACAACATTTACGCAAGCATGCCCCAAAAATATGATCACTAATTGTTTCGCGAAATTGAAAATTTCGGTAAACAAATGTTGGGAAACCGTGGGACACAGTAGCGTCATAATTGTCTAAATAAAGTTTTAGCCATTAATCTACATTAAAAGAAACCGTTCTATTAGAACTAAATTTTGTTAGTGTNAATTGTCTAAATAAAGTTTTAGCCATTAATCTACATTAAAAGAAACCGTTCTATTAGAACTAAATTTTGTTAGTGTATTATTACACTATAAATCCGCCCACCGCCACATAGAAATACACCATAAGTATCACGCTGGACATCTTGCGTGGATGCTTTCATACAATCGGCCATGAAATAAAAGAAGTGTATATATTTATAGTCGCCATCTCGTATNAATTGTCTAAATAAAGTTTTAGCCATTAATCTACATTAAAATAAACCGTTCTATTAGAACTAAATTTTGTTAGTGGATTATTACACTATAAATCCGCCCACCGCCACATAGAAATACACCATAAGTATCTCGCTGGGCATCTTGCGTGGATGCTTTCATACAATCGGCCATGAAATAAAAGAAGTGTATATATTTATAGTCGCCATCTCGTATNCATCTTGCGTGGATGCTTTCATACAATCGGCCATGAAATAAAAGAAGTGTATATATTTATAGTCGCCATCTCGTATCCGTTTTTCTTATATGATTTAGAGCCACATTTTTTTTACATCAACCATTTTGCTTCCAGCGTCCGCGATATTGTTTAAGTCGTTCTTCTATTCTCTGATGTTTTTAGTGTTCTCCACTAAGTGCGTCACTGGATACTGGGTTGCCAATTTGTCCCAATCCACCATGAAATTTTTGAGAGTTAGCCACTAGGCGTCGAAGATTTATCGCCTGTTGCTTCAGTATACAGAGAAAATATTTTTTAAAAGAGATACATGTTTTAAAAGACATAATTATCTAATGTGGTTCTCAATTTTTTAAGTGACCAAAGGTATGAATAGCACAAAGAAGGTGTGGTGGTATTGTTTAGTAACGATTAGTTCTTAATCAAAATCATAATTAAGTAAGTAGCCACGAATGCGGTGCGTTCTCATTTTGGTGTAATTTTTATTCATGGTTAAGCTTTGTTTGCATGAGACGAAGGGATATCGTGGAAGTAGAACTTCAGCAGAGCTTCAGTTAAGTTGGAAGTAACTGTGAATGGACTATAGTATGATTTTCCAGTCACTCTTGAGTCAGGATACAATTAATATTCTCTTTCTTTGTCAGGAATCAAATATATTGTTACGTGCTCGCTGCTTTTTCCCAAGTGAGCGAGTGGAACTGAAGTACAGAACAGTTACATGATAGCGGCGGCAAATATCAAGGGAAGTTTTGAATGACAGGCATGCGAAAGACCAAGAACCACGTATGTCNTTACATGATAGCGGCGGCAAATATCAAGGGAAGTTTTGAATGACAGGCATGCGAAAGACCAAGAACCACGTATGTTACAAAATTAGTGAGTCGATACGATAATCCCTTTTAGTTGCGTGCACTGCTGACCTTGGTTTTATTGAGTTTCTGCGTCTATCTGAAGAATTTTTCAGTTGTTTACTGCCCTAGTTTCTGTAAGCATGACTCGGTGTGCATAGCACTTTCCAGGTCAAGGCCAGCAGAGTATAAATAGTACGATGGGCCTCAGGACCGGGGATGATGAATTGTTGAATATATGAGTGGCTAGAGTTTCAGCGATGGACGACGAGCGGCGAGAGAAGTGACCAGTGGAAGGGAAATCTGCAGCTGCGAACATTGGCGCAGCGAATAGTGCAACTGGCAGGCAGAACTATTGGATTGGATGCGTGAGTGAAAGACATTACAAATGATGACAACAGACCGACTGAATGTGTGCTAATGATGAGTATGAGTTAATTGACTATAACGAAAGAGAAAAATTAAGAAGGACTTTAATTAGAGTTGAAATATACATCAAATATTGTGTTCACTGAGGAATAAAAAGAATACTAGTGGAGATAGATAGATTAGAGCTAAAATAATAGCTGTGTGAATAAATTAGAAAACATATTTTATTTATTTATTTTCATTAATGCCTCCATCGCTCACGAACTCAGATGCGCCTCTGAGGCTTCTTCCAACACTGGTGCTAGAAGTGGGATTGAAGCATTTAATTGTGAATAAAGTTTTGCTAGAGGCAAGTAAATAAAGAAGAAGTTAATTTATTGTAACAACTTAAGGCGAAAATAATTAGGACTGTTTTGTACAACCGTCGCAGTGAATGTTAACAAGAAAAATGTCTGCATAACTGGAGGATCTGTGTGCATTAATTGAGGGAGAAGGTAGCCAAGTGAGCGCAATTGTTAATAGCATCGATTAAAAAATTAGTATTATGAAATAAGCTGTAAATACCCAAATTAGCCAATTTTCTTGGGTTCTATGATTGTCAAATGTCATTAATTCATAAATAATATTTATGTATTCGCAGTGCAACCAGAAGTCTTATTCTTTGTACTAATTTTTAATGGGTTATTGTTAAGTTGCCAGGTAGCATTTTCGTTGTACTCAATTTTCTTCACAAATATCCATTTTTTTATTGTGTCCATATGGCCTGGAAGAAAGTGATGATCAATGGTCTCGCGGGATCGTATGAAATCTCATCCCACACGATGCCACTAGAACGTATCGATGTGCGATATGTACCAACTAATCGTTCATCTTGATGCCACCCACGTTGTATATATACATGGATGCATTAGTCGTTTGCCACCAAGGCGAAAGTGGGACTACTCATCTCTGAAGAGTACGCGCTGCCATTCTGCATGGCTCCATGACAGTCGGTCACAACACCATTGCAGTCTGTGGCGATGTCGATGTGGTGTTAACGATGTTGTCGTTATAGTCTGCGTGTATGTAGTCTCGCGTAGTGCAGCTTTCTGCCAACACTACTGGCACTCGATGTTGCAGGGTGGGTATCACTGCTAGCTGAATGTGCGCAGTCGTGGAAATTAGGGTAATCTGCATATGTAGGACATTCCGTTCGTTCCATGGACTTGAGATTAGGTACACCGATCTCGCTGGCTGCGCACAACCAATTTCCGCGTATCAACATTGAACTGCTTTTCTGCAAATACGACTTGCAAAAAATGAGCGGATTGGATTTGAGGTTAGAACACTGTTTGGAAAGAGGTGTTTTGAGATGTTTGTACATTTCTTCTAACCAATTTGTAATGCAGTTTGATTAAATTCTGATTGGTAAAGGTGTTTTATTTAGAAAAAAATGGTTGCATTTTGAAAATTAAGATAGAAACAAATAACTGTTGCCAATGTGACTTTGACAATTGTGTTCATTTGGGGTAGTTCAATTTTGAGTACATGCGCAGCAGACGAATAAGCAGTCTACCTTATCTTCAGTGTATGGTTGGTTCAATCTCGGTGTGGTTCGTCGCAGCCTCCTACATCCTGCGTATCCGTGTGACCATTCTGACACGCAATACAGAGAAATGACCGTTTCGCTTCCCGCAACCGACTATGCGCCCCCTCTTGAAAGTATCTAACTGTTAGTGTTGCTGTCGAACTCATCTCCGAGGCATGCTACACTTTGGCGGGGTGCTACTGACACAATATAATCTGCATGCATCACATTGCCACACCTGCCCAGCACATTTAATTTCTGTAGGTATCTTCCTTTTACGTGTAACTATTTTTTTTACGATCCGTGCTTAAGATATGGCCATAGCCAGTACACGTTTTGTAATATGTCGCTTGCAGGTGCATTTAAACATGTCTAAGAAACTAATTGTATTATATTGTTACATGCAGTCCATCAGGCACACACAAACATTCACAATTCAGAGATCTAAGGCATTTGCTCGCTAACTGAAGGTCTGATATTTCGGTATCCCACGCATCCATTAGATTTTTATGGGCTGCCCTCCTATTAAATTAATATAAATGATGAGAGTCCCATCCATGCTCATCTACACTCCAACTTTAATCATGATGAGTAGTGCCACCTATATGCAAACACAAGAAATAAGCATGGTGGTCTAGTGAGTTGTTTGTCTAACACGAAAATTTACACGCCGCAGCAGAAATATTAGACAAACTTGGAGGTCGTGCAAGAGTGAGTACTCAGTACCACCTAGTGGTCATCTCTCAGAAACATGGTGGATCAAAATAAAATGACAACCGACTAATTAGTGTCACTTCCTAGTAGATAACACCAAAATCAGAAGATGACACAAACAAGTTGAAAGACGACAGAAACAATACAGCAGACGATGAAAACAGGACCGCGTGGTGAAAACGAGGGAGCGAGCCTAAAAGTGTTAGCAACGAGATGACGACAGCCAGAGGTCCAGTTCAAGAACACATCCCAGATTGCCAACACAAGATATAATACATCACATGGTTGTAGACGATGTCTCACCTGGTCCACAAAAGTTCAGTAGGCCAGGTAAACGTGCAGTCTACACAAGAGGCGAATATTAACAGAAACACTCCTGGGAAGTAAGATATGTGTGCAGGCAATCCTTTTTTGGATGGAAACTAACTTCTGGATACTCAACCAAGAGAGGTGGCACATTAGCACATGGGGCACCAAGATGTCTTCAGCATACTAATGACCCTCGTATCGCTATCAATGGCGAATGACAATTTTTGGCTTCCTAGACCATTGCGCTTTTAGTAGGGGACTCATGTCATGGTAAAGTAAGGCAAAAATTGTAGCTCCCACGTGAATACTCTAAACTTAGACATGGGTGTCATCTATTCCCAAAAATGATTAGTCCATAAAGTGAATAAATCTTCAGTCTTGGCATTACTCGTTTTTTGCTGAAACGATTCGAAACTAAGACAATTATATTTATGCGTTAGTGGCAAAATCATTATATTTGACAGGAATATGGATTTGTCCAGTATGTGCTTCGAAAAGGTTCTGGTAGAAATAATATACTGTAATGAATCTACTACATGTTGTTAGATGGTGGACACCTAGGAAAACACAGTCTATGCTGGTGCCTATCTGACANAGTGAATAAATCTTCAGTCTTGGCATTACTCGTTTTTTGCTGAAACGATTCGAAACTAAGACAATTATATTTATGAGTTAGTGGCAAAATCATTATATTTGACAGGAATATGGATTTGTCCAGTATGTGCTTCGAAAAGGTTCTGGTAGAAATAATATGCTGTAATGAATCTACTACATGTTGTTAGATGGTGGACACCTAGGAAAACACAGTCTATGCTGGTGCCTATCTGACAATCAAATCGTCTTTGCTGTTTTTTTGTGTTTCGGGGTCATCAAGAAGCTGTCTGTCATGCACGTACTTGTTTATAATTCTACTGTTCCCAACACAACCATAGCGAACTGCCTAATGAGGGAAATTTGGCACGCTGTATCTATGATAATCTAGAATGTCTTATTACGGCTTTTTCGTGCGTCTTCTCGGCTTACATATCGCTCATTTGTCACTGCAGACAAGTATCCTGCGCGACACATCAAATTTTATTTTTTGATGACGTTATATATGACACACGAAATGTGTTGGCAGCGCCCTTGTACAATCTAGGTGCATGGATCACTGCACGACATTTTGATCGTGTACATTTTATCCAATTATGCATCTATTTCATTATTTCCTATGTTCCAGAATGACTTTTACGGGGTTCCCAATTTTAATGGCATTGAGTAGCTAAAAAATTACAAACATTTCTAACAGTGAGATGGTGCAAAATTTTATTAAGGTTTAAGTCACAAATAAGGCAGATGTTCATTATGCGGAAAGACACATGATGGGAAGAAAAGAAATCTTGCATCTCTTTCAAAGCTACTGATTCTGCCCTATGCGAAAAATGTAGGCGTTCCTACTAAAAGGTAGAACGGTCAGATAAAGATGACGACGGCGCTTCTTCAACACCGCGAGATGCACATAAAAGGACACTTTAAACAAATTTAATATTCGTGCCTCTTTTGGATATTTTATTGGTGTTGTGTAGTAATTTATTATTACATTCGAAATGATCCACAAATAATGCAATTTTTTTTCACCCCATCACACCTGGGTTAGTAATTTGCAAAAAAAAAATTAATTAAAACATCCCTATCACAACCATAATATTAAATCAAAACTAAATTGCACGGATTGTTGCAGGAATACACTGCGATGCGTATTTATTATTTATGTGACAGGAATCGATTAGATATTAATGTGATTGAACTGATATAGATAAATAAATGGAAACATAGTACAATCAGTTTAAAGAGATATGAGTCTGAAATTGCTTCTTCGATTTAATTTTACGTGTTGAATCTGGCTGGACTCACAATAGTCCGTCGCATCTGTCAGTAGTCCGTTCGTCCGGTGGTCACGTGATAATCAACCAACCGGAGGGCACATTTTTTTAATCAGTCAATCGGTCAAATATTTATCATGCTTTAACTTTTGACGGACGAACGGATGAGCCACCACCTTCTGACGACAAACCTTAGATGTCAATACGCACTTTGAAATAAAATGTAAGGCGATGGATCTGTGTTTATTTATATTTTGTGGTCAATACAGAATTTTAAGATGTAAAAGAAAAAACTTCAGTATAAAATTTTATTACATAAAAAAAAATATTTCCCTAAAATGTTTTTTTCTTGAAAATTTATTTCTAACCAAAATATAGCTCCAACCGAATAAACATCGCGATGTTAAGTGGTCACACTGAAATTTTGCCGTACCGAAGGATTTANCAAAATATAGCTCCAACCGAATAAACATCGCGATGTTAAGTGGTCACACTGAAATTTTGCCGTACCGAAGGATTTACGTCTGACGGACTGTTGTGAATCGCTTTCATCTGACGGATGAAAACGACAACAGGCGGATACTGCCGGACGGACGGACGACTGAGACATACGACGGACTATTTTAAGTCCAACCCAAAAGCAAAATGTTTATGCTAAACTATCACATTTGTTATCGGTATACGATGCGAACGAAATAGGCCTACCTTCTTGGTGTTCGTCCGCGGTACTTCCCGCCAGAAACCAGTGGCATAGCCAGGATTTCATTTCAGTGTGAAATTATTAGTTCAAAAATTGTTTACAACCAATGGGATAATATAAAAAGATGGAATCACAAAATGCTATAAACATCCTTCATGTTGAAGGAGGACCACACATGAAGTATATTAAAAAAATTAAAATCTGTAATTCCTTTTAAAAAATGTTTTAAATATATTATTTTTAATTTGTTGAACAGTGGAGGGGGGAGGGGGGAAATATATGTCCCGATAAAAACTCCCCCCCCCCAAAACACCTGTCATACCTCTGCCAGCAACAACTGGAGACAGCGTCTCACTGGAGTGGCTTACATTTATTCCGTGAAGTGCGGACGTTGTTCTGTAGCACGTGAGCATGTTCCTGCGTCGGAGGAAGTTATCACGTCTCCTCTCTTGTTCCTTATTCCTGTAGGCATCTCCCTTCGCGAACCCACTGCCGCCCTTCCCTCCAGGGGTGTTACTTACCCGCTGTTCACTTGCCCGAGTGATGGGTGTGTAACAAGAGACAACAGGATATTTTGTTTAGCATATCGTTCCCGTCCCTTGCTGCTGTCAGAATTCACATTCCACGCCTTCGCGAGGGGGGAGGGGTGGAAATGTAGGGTGTGTGTCTTGAATACAGAAAGAATATAGATGTCTCTTGTCTCAGTGCAACAATGGTTTATATACAGGCTGATTCTAAAATCATGGGACAAACATTGAGGGGTGGTAGAGCTCACTAAAATAAACAATTATTGTATAGGAATATATAGACGGAAGAGACGCGTTGAGGCACAAACACAAAAACATAACACATTAACGGAAATATAAAATGTTCATTATCAGCATACTTAACGAGTGATTCCGTACAGAAAATGTTTAAAAAAAGCTGGAAATGCATCCACCAACAGTCACGCATGCTTGGCGACCTCTGCATATGGCGTGATTGGCTGACAATGGTGGCGTGCGTGAAATACCCAGCATATTTGAATCTGTTCGCCAATCACTCCACCGACGCTACCAAGCTTGCATTACTGTCTGTGACAGCAATTTTGAGCAATTATTATAAATATGGCTGTAAAAAAGGAATTTAGCGGCGACGTTGTAAATAAACAATGTGTTGCATTTATTGTGTTATTTTTGTGTTTGTGCCTCAACGCGTCACTTCCACCCATATGTTCCTAGACAATAATTGTTTGTTTTAGTGAGCTCTACCACCCCTCAATGTTTGTCCCATGATTTTAGAATCGTATCTGTAGAATGACTAGAGAAGTTTGCGGAATTTACTTACTGAACAGAATTCAATTAAATATAAAAATTACTGATTCAACTAATTTAAATGATGTTCATGCTTTATTAAATATGAAGTTTTATCTGTGGGGGTACGTACAATTAACAATTGGGTTTTATGTCTGCTNGATGTTCATGCTTTATTAAATATGAAGTTTTATCTGTGGGGGTACGTACAATTAACAATTGGGTTTTATGTCTGCTCTTATTTATTAGAATAATTTTGTAAAGACGTACTTACGTAGCAATGAAAATAAAAAGTTACCTGCATTTTCAATAATTGAAAATTAATTTTTATATTAATTTTTGCTTTGGGTGTAAAATTAAATAAATGTCTTGCTGTCATACGTACAAACCTACGTATTTGACATNAACATAACACATTAACGGAAACATAAAATGTTCATTATCAGCATACTTAACGAGTGATTCCGTACAGAAAATGTTTTTAAAAAAAAGCTGGAAATGCATCCACCAACAGTCACGCATGCTTGGCGACCTCTGCATATGGCGTGATTGGCTGACAATGGTGGCGTGCGTGAAATACCCAGCATATTTGAATCTGTTCGCCAATCACTCCACCGACGCTACCAAGCTTGCATTACTGTCTGTGACAGCAATTTTGAGCAATTATTATAAATATGGCTGTAAAAAAGGAATTTAGCGGCGACGTTGTAAATAAACAATGTGTTACATTTATTGTGTTATTTTTGTGTTTGTGCCTCAACGCGTCACTTCCACCAATATGTTCCTAGACAATAATTGTTTGTTTTAGTGAGCTCTACCACCCCTCATTGTTTGTCCCATGATTTTAGAATCGTATCTGTAGAATGACTAGAGAAGTTTGCGGAATTTACTTACTGAACAGAATTCAATTAAATATAAAAATTACTGATTCAACTAATTTAAAAGATGTTCATGCTTTATTAAATATGAAGTTTTATCTGTGGGGGTACGTACAATTAACAATTGGGTTTTATGTCTGCTCTTATTTATTAGAATAATTTTGTAAAGACGTACTTACGTAGCAATGAAAATAAAAAGTTACCTGCATTTTCAATAATTGAAAATTTATTTTTATATTCATTTTTGCTTTGGGTGTAAAATTAAATAAATGTCTTGCTGTCATACGTACAAACCTACGTATTTGACACGTTTTCCTAATATAATAATTTTGGCAGGATAACAATACACTTATGTTGGCACACGCAGTAAAGGTTTAATTTATCTTTTTAATGGGATAATATCATGGTATCGATACTGATATCGCTGAATGCGCAGCAACCCATNTTGGTATAGATACTGATATCGCTGAATGCGCAGCAACCCATGGCATCATATTTCGGAGTTGTTTGCTATTACACATATGTATGTAATTTGTTTGTTTGTATATTTATCTGTTACTTGCGAAAGCCGAAAAAATTAAATTTATTTGGACATTGCTATAAACAAGTTGACAAGTTAGAATTTTCACTCTTCAGTTTTACCACCTACGTATAATTTTGATTTCCATTCTAAAAATAGGAATTTCATAACTCAGTACCGCTGATAAAGTAAGGTAATCTGAACACTCCGTAAATTTTTCGAACATTCTTTCGAAAAGAAAGTTGTATAGTATCCCTCTTTTTCTCGTCCGTTTTTGTTTTTCCCCTTTTGTAGACGTGGAAAATGTTAAACCAGTTTTCATAACATTTCATACTTCAGATTAAACAATATAAAAATATTTTACTTTACCTTTGATTAAAACGGTTTGCTTGAACTTTCCTTAAGCTCCGACTGAAATAGCGTTCAATATTTTCGAAAATGTGACAATATTATCGAAAATGTGCATGCCATAAAGATACTTATGCGATAAAACCGTAAGTTTTCATGCGCCATGGAAAACAACAAACATTTGATAACTATGAAAAACATTAATTCAAATTATATTAAATATTTTGACCCTGTTTTGTATATATGTTAGTTTAATGTTTAACATGTATTAAATAAAAATAAAATTATTAAACATATTTAACTCAACCCAGAATAAAATTACTAAAATACCCTAAACAGAGGTATACGGAAACTTTCGTTATTATTCTAAAAATATTGTTTCCGTGTCGTCTAAAAAAAGTTTTACTAATGAAGTTACCAACATAGTTTTACTAAAATTCCTTCTTCTTTGGTTTTTCTTTAAATATATATGTCCACTGTCAGGGAATATTGACTGATCGGTTGTAGCGATTTATTCTTGTTAAATTTAGATTAGAAAAAGCAGACATTAAAGAATACGTCTTTGAATTTTTTCCGGAATATGCGTTTACTCATTTCCATAAAAAAATAATCCAATATTGAACGAATTACTCGCAAGAGGTGACAGTTGGTATACAGCAATACTCTTGCTTTTAGATTGCCTGTGATTGACAGCGTAGAACTGCCACCTCGGAGCGCTGCACCACCACAACCTGGCAACCTGGAAGGTAGTAGACTAGAACGTGGCCTTACGCAGAATAATCATTGTCCGTACCGAGTGAACATCGTAGAATGAATGGAACTAGATACAAATTTTTGTTATCGAGCAAAAAATAGCTCGTGTGCATGTGTTCATCGGTAACAGCCCCAGCATAACTGATACACAATTCTCCAAGGCACCTGAATTTGAACCCTCCAATCGTATTTCACACATATCCTTGCTGTACAATTGTGAGGGTTGCCACTAGGCCAAAGCTGCAAAATTCGGCGTTTGTCATTCATGCTCGCCGGCATTCAGCACGCTAAGTAAGATTCTGTCTTAGCAAAACGGTACTTTAGTACTCTCCGGTACATTTTGGTGCTCGTTTCTTTACAATACCCTGAATTACAGACGTACTTGAACGTAAACAAGTAAGTTTAAGCGGTAATTTCCAACAATCAAAATAATTCATCTAAAGTATATTCCATCGAATATTTTATTATGCGCGTTGAGGAAACGAATAATCATCCTTATAGCCTAGCTACGTTTTTATTTTTTGATTTTTCCCTTCAAATGTTATATATGCAATTTAAGTAACAATTAAAATAGTACTTTTAACTTAATCCAACAGGCGCCCGTTCAAATATTGTTACTGTGAATCTAAATATAATATTTCCAAATACATCTGGAATAATTTTTTTCTTCTCAACTAATGTTTTATTATATTAAATGCATAAGTTGTTACCATAATCATAAAATTCCCCCAGAATATGTCCGCCTATTTACCAGTGGAGTCGCTCCCGGATTTTCGCATGTAGGAATCGTGGCTGACGATGTCGCTGGTCTGCGGGTTTTCTCGTGGGTCTTCCGTTTCCCCCGCCTTTGCATTCCGGTGCTGCTCCATACAAACGTCACTTCACCCTCGTCAGCTCTCAATACCACGATTTTAAGAGCTTCTCAAATCTGTCCACCTACACGCCTTGAAGAACTACTGCATACTACGTCAAATATTGACATGTTTTTGACCTCACACTGGGAGGAGGCGAGATGTCTTTCTAGCTGTTGTAGAATGGGCCACCCGCTGCGGCATTGGCTCGTGGCTGGGGCCACGCAGCGAGGGATATCAGGCGCGGGTGGCGGCTGGTCCGCTATAGCGACGCGGTAGGCACTTGTCTGCTCATAATGCAGTCGTTTTCGAGATATCACATGAATGCTTACTTATTCATGTGGTTATAACTACCAAAATGGCTAATGAACAACAATATCCATATCTAAATACAACGCTTACATGATGCACTGCCAACATAAAAAATTTGGTTTAAATCGGTTAAATGTTTCCCGACCATAAATTTTTTAATGTCCTCCATTTCGAAAGTAAGAGCCCAGCGTGGCCGAAAATTATAAAAGTCAGATGGCCTTACTGAGTACTACATGCATGTGAATCTAGTTTGGTGAAATTCGGTTAAGGCGTTCACAAATTCGGAATGTAGGCTAAAAACGCAACATAATTCCTCGGACAACGACTCGAAATCTCTGGAAAACAGCNATGCAGTCGTTTTCGAGATATCACATGAATGCTTACTTATTCATGTGGTTATAACTACCAAAATGGCTAATGAACAACAATATCCATATCTTTATGCAATGCTTACATGATGCACTGCCAACATAAAAAATTTGGTTTAAATTGGTTAAAGGTTTCCCGACCATAAATTTTTTAATGTCCTCCATTTCGAAAGTAAGAGCCCAGCGTGGCCGAAAATTATAAAAGTCAGATGGCCTTACTGAGTACTACATGCATGTGAATCTAGTTTGGTGAAATTCGGTTAAGGCGTTCACAAATTCGGAATGTAGGCTAAAAACGCAACATAATTCCTCGGACAACGACTCGAAATCTCTGGAAAACAGCAAGACCATTGTGGTGCTCCGAATTCAGACTGTTATCTGTTTCTGTTGCCCCATTAATTGTACATAAGTTAAATTTTAATATTTTTTACATTAAAGTCATTCTGTACAGGTATGTTAAACAGTTTTATTACAAAATCAATAATTATCTTATTACTTATAATCTCTCTGCAGAGGTCTTGGTTTGCCCCGCCTTCTGTCGGCGTGTAGATTCTCTCCCCCATGCGTAACTGAGAAAGCTGTCCTATTTTCTCTGTTCCAACAAAGTCACATAAAACGGCCTTTCACAAGAAGGCGGAACATGGCAACTATGACTCTATTAATTACAAAACGACCATCATTCTTTTAGCAGCGGATGCACACCTCACCACAGCTTTCTTACTGCTAAATGATTTTGAACGATAAGACGACCATAATGAAGTTGGCGTAAATTCGAATACCAACTGTGTGCCCTGGCAAAGAACTGCTGTTTTGTTAATAGAACTGTCAAAACTACGTAGTTCGGACTGTTTACGTAAATGCGTGCCTAGAAAAGTCACAACACTTCTCCTGGCCTATTTTTAACGCAACAAGTATGTAATAAAGTTAGGCACGCTGATATTTTTTCATAAAGATATATCGGAACACTAAATGAAAACTGATATGACGCTCCTGTTTTGTCGCGTGTGTAAGACAGCAATATTGAGAAATATTTGCAGTTCGTGAGCCAATAAAGAGGAAATGCGCCAAATAAGAATAATAATTTAGTATACATTGTCTAAATTATTTTGAGCATATTGCAGATCGTCCAGTTATTTCATTGCAATGTAACCGGAGTAAGAGTCGTTTGAAATGGCCAGTTATTTTCCAAGAATTTGTATTTCAAAACATAAAAACATTATTTGTTGCAAAACATTTTCTAAATTCTAATGCTAACTGTTTTAGTGATGTATAATATTGTTGTTGTCTATACCATCGATGTAAGCATTTCATTATATAGGTATCAGTCGTTTCTTTCTCAGTTAGAGTATTATTATTATTATTATTGGTGACTGGAAAAATCTCGTGTATTGTTATATTTTCTTCTATGTGTTAAGATCATTAGAAACAACTTGTTCAACAAAGTTCATCAAGTTACTACCAGAAGATGAAATACACATTTAACTTGATCCTGTCACTATCTACAAGTATATTCAAACCTGCAACAAAAAAAACTCTCCTACGCTTTGATTTGATAAGATACTGCATTTGGTGTAGAAAGATAAACTTGAGTTCCTTAGCTTCTCATGAATATTGTGCTGATATGATTGTAATAGCATATTTTAAAACATGTTAAGTGCAAAACTGCCACAGTTCAGAACAAAGCACCTTATATGAAGTTATTTGTACAAGTTTAAAAGAAAAATATTTAATTTTTAATTTTTGTATTAATATCTGATTCAAAAATTTTGAGATGATGTTCCAGAATTTCGATAGTAACTTTATTGACTCTTTAAGCCTACTTTCTTAAGGAAGGATTGTCTTTTGCAATCACCCGAATGTCTGTCGGGAATGTATGTACCTTCCGAATAATTTTTAAACCCGATAGCAGAATTTCACCAAACTCGATCCACTTGTAGCATTTAGTAAGTACATTAGTTTTTTTTTACAGTTTTTTAACACGCCGGATACCTATTTTTAAAATGGCGGCAATATTAATATCTAGGGCACTGTTTTATATCTCGAGACCAAATTTTGTACATTGCCATTACTTAATGTAAACATTGAAATTAGAAAGTGATGGTGTTAATGGTCTGTCATTTAGGAAAAAAATGCAAAATGAAAAAAGTAAAGTTTATACATTATGACTCAAGGAGTACAAAAACGATTCCTCCCAAATTTTGCATATAAGTTAGATTATTGTAGCAAATGTTAACATATGCAACTGAAATATATAATGCACTTTTCTTTATATTAGTGGCCGGATTGATATTTTACGTACATTTGCTATATCTACCATAACTTTTAACCAATTCAGACCAAACGTTTTATGCTGAAAGTATATATTACAATAATTAAATGTGTCAGTTCACAGCCTCTTTTCCGCCATTTTATACGATAACGCCACATTGAAAAGTATAGTTTTTTATGTCATATCTCTAGAAACAATCTACCTATTACTACCAAATTTGTAACCAAGTAGATATACGGAAGGCTATGTAGGGTATTAAAAAGTTTTGAATGGGTCAGGCACTAATTATCAAAATGGTGGCCATATACACATTTTAGATTACTATGTTATACCAACGAAATCGTGCAACACATTTGAACTTAACTTTGTATACTGGTAGTATTTATAACAACCATTAAATTCGTCTATGCAGAGCCTCTTTTATCTACCATTTGGAATATAGTACCAAACTAATAAATCAAGTTTTGTCATATCTCGAGAATCAATTAACCGATTACTATCAAATTTGGTAAACAAGAAGTATAAGGGTAGGCCATGTAAACTAAAATGTTTCAATAGGGTGTGACACTTATTTTAAAAATGGCGGATAAACAAATATTATAATTTTGTGTGCTATATCTACGAAACAACGAAACCAAATTTAGCTTTACTTAGTGTGCTGGAAATATAAACCTGTATAACAACAGTCAAATGTGAGTACAGAGGGCTTCTTTGGTTCGCCATTTTGTAAGATACGGCTACACGAATAAAGAAATTTTTTTTATATCTCGGAAAACAATCAATCTATTTTTAACCATGTTGACAAACAAGTTACACCTGCTGTACTAGGCCATGTAAATTGATAGGATGTGTTTTATGAGGCTCAGACACTTATTTTAAAAACTGTGGCCACGTTGTCAGTTAAGTATAGTATGCTCATCTTAGAAGCAATTTAACCAATTACAACTTAACTTTATGGCAAATGAGCTAATACTTAAACTCATTTTGGAAGATAGCACAACAATAAAAATTAAGCTTCTCTGTCCTATATCGGAAAAACTGACTGATACCCACAAACATCAAGCGACAACGTTTGCTTTTCTATCTTCTCTAAATTTGAATTAATTAAGCAGGTAGTCACACGTTTTCAAATTAACTGACATTTAAGTATTTTAGATTGGTACGCCGTATGTCCCAAACAATTTTTAAACGAACTTGATACGTGTGGTATCTATTACAAACATAGATTGTGCAAATGTATAACCATTTTGGTCTCTATTAATAAAGAAAACTGCCATGAGAAAATTGAGTTTTATGCCACATGGCAGGGACCAGTGAAACGATTACCATTAAATCTTGCACACAAGTAGTACTACAGTAGACTATGTAAGATTAGACGTTTAAAGTGCTTCTGGCGTAATATGGCAACGATTTCAACTATTAAGATAAATTTGTCATATATATTAAACAATTTAACTTATTTCAATTATACTTTGAATGCTTTTAGTATCTATTACAAGTATCAAATTTGCTTACAGAGATTCTCGTTTTGCCTCCTTATTGTAAGATAGTGCCAGGTGAGCAATTATAATAATTGTTCTAAATCCACGGAAATCAACTAACTGCCACCAAGTTTTCACGCAAATACGCCATGTAAACTTACATGATTTAAATGGGCAAAACATTTTATTTGGAAATGGCTGCATTATAAATTATTAATGGAAGATTGTAGTATCTGTTTAAATAATTTGACAAAATTCAACAAAAATTTGTGTATCGATTAGAAGCATCAGACATACCTATACAGAACATGTTTATGGCCTCTTTGTAAGAAAGTACCAAATGAGAAAATAAAACTTTTAAGTTATGTCTAAGGAACCAGTACATTCATTTATCCCCAAATTCTACACATAAGTTGTGCTATGGAAGGCCATAGAATCTTAAATGATTTAAGTGCCTTATGCACTTGTTTTCAAAATGTTGTTTCTGTAAATATTCAAGATATGTAAATTCAGTCTACCAACACTTTAGGTACGATTAACCGATGGATATTCTGTAGAACTAAAACGATATATGTAGTTATTCTCAAATAATTTTCCTGCAAAATTACAAGCAATTATTTGAACTTCTATGAAGTAATTTGTGTACTTGGTGATAAATATTACTTTTTATGGTGTAAAATTCGTAGACCAGTCTCGTCTGCACGGAACACATTTTTCAAGGCCCTGTCACGCATGTGCCAACCCAACTATGATTTTGAAAATTCCCACTGGTGTGGCGAAATTCGAACCCGGAACAGCTACGTAAGAAGTAAGTACACTAACCATTATGCCACATTTGCATACAAACAGAGTGTTATATTTTAATGCTCTATTTATATTTTCAATAATTTAGTATCTTGTTAATATGCGATATTTTACCTTCAAAACACAACAGCAAGTTTTTACTGAGCTCGCCTTTACAAGCAATTACAAAGAGTGTGAAAATCCCACATAAAAACAAAGAAGCAACTTTGTACATTCATTTAGACTGCTCGCCTCCCACCAAGGTAAACCGATTTCAATCCTGGCCGGGTTACTCGCAGATTTGCACAAGTGGGAATCGTGCCGGAAGATGCCGCTGGTCTTCGGGTTTTCTCGGGGATCTCCCGTTTACCCTACCCTTGCATTCCGGCGCTGCTCCATTCTCACCACATTACACCCTCATCGGCTCTTAATAAATTATTTTTAAGAGTCGGTTAAATATTTCAACTTAACATTGTACTTATATTATAAAATAAATGCTGTCGACAGGTGTTGAGTTTTTTTTTAAAGTGTTTATTTTCTTTATCCCTGAATTCTGTTGCGTATTTTTTTCACTTATAATCTTTTATTTAAAGAAAGCCATACGAAAATACGTGAATGAACTCGCATTTTGCAACATGCGTGTACATTTAGCTGTCTAGAGAAAGAAAACAAAATATGTTTTAAGAAATAATTTTAAACCTTTCTTAAAACATTTAAAAGAAATGTTAACATTTAAACTATTTCAGCGAGAATCACATAAATTTACAAAACCGGGTGTGTAATGTTACAAAATTAATGTAGCAAACCCGTAACTGGAGGAACACATGCTTTTCATACCAATCCAAATAGACTTTGTCCTGTCGTCAAAGAAAAGAAGTAGCCCTCACCATAAGTGGATTCTGGGACGTGATGACTTATCGGCCTTTATCGCACATCTTTACTTGAAATTCTGAGATGACATCAGAAGTTTACTGAATATAAGTAAATCTCAAGAACGTTTGTATAGCAGTGCAGTTGTTGCTCTTGCAAGTGTACAAATAACACAGGTTAAAAAATTTTTTTTTGTACATTCGTAAGATGCAATATTTTTATGCTTTTTTCTGTGTGCATATATGATAGTCAAGATAGAATAATTTAAGCTGAAATCACGTATTTAGTTTTATTGTAATAATCCATCTAAACATTTAGCACCGAATCCGGTGTTCATACTCGTCCAACGAAAAATTTAAAACTACTTCAAACATCTACGAAATAAAACTCTACAAACAATTTAATATCAGTCGTAATAAAATTTGACGCCTTTTTAATGTTAGCGACAGCAATAACATACTTCGAAATATTATACTCTTTAAAGGTATACTCTATTAAAAAGAACATTCCTTTATTTTACAGAAAAGTGCTGGTAAATATTTATCGAGAGGTGTCAGTAAACTCTCCGTAAAAAAAACGAATACATAAATTTTCATAAACGGAATTTCTGTAAATGTCACGGAACCTATCCGTTAATTTTCTAACTATTTTTCTGTAAAATTAGTTTAAATGAAAAAAAAAGGTAATAAAATTGTTTTGTAATTTTCTTTATGTTGCTGTTCTACTGTGTATAAAAATTTAATTTAAAAATGTTAAAATATTTTATACTTGAGCAAAATTTGAACCCTAGTCAAAAAAATCCACTACTCTAACGACTAATCTACAACTCTCGCATGAAGTCTGTCGTATAACTTTTGTATTTCTAGTTGATTCATGTCAGCAAATTTTTCAGTTTCTTTTAAAGTTAGTGTATTTTAAGTGTTGATAAATGTCACAGACAATTGATGCTACTTTTTAATATTTAAAAGAATAGGTGTTAGTGGCGTGGATAACCTTAACTGCCGCAGAAACGATAATTTTCTTGTTAAATTGGCAAAGAAAGCTTCGTGTAGACTCTGCACTCTTTGTCTCCGAATCCCGAAAGGAGTGACGAGCGGCTGTTAACAATACCTTTGCAACAACACAATCTTATTTCGTTATCCACACAAATGCAATTCTTGCAAATGTACGAACACTTCATATTTACAAGACATAACACTGTAAATCAACATATATATATATATATATATATATATATATATATATATATATATATATATTTTAGAATGTGTCAGTACCAGATACAAAATTTTCTC
Organism: Clitarchus hookeri; assembly: GCA_002778355.1. NCBI lineage: Eukaryota > Metazoa > Arthropoda > Insecta > Phasmatodea > Phasmatidae > Clitarchus > Clitarchus hookeri. Next base: position 28,922 of record NQII01007472.1, read on the forward strand.
CCAGTACAGGAATGATAAAAATGTGTCCGCCTTAACAGTACATAGTCCAGAGATGGGAATGGTTACGGAGACATGGAGGGAGTAAAAATTGTATAATTTATCAGATCATGTAAAAAAAGCTGTGGTGCAGTGTGAAATCGTATTTTTGGGTTTCATGAAGTAAGGTTGCAGTTGAGTAGTATTGTTGTCGTCCAGGAGGATTATCTTGAAGGGCTCATTGCTATTCAAGAGGGTTCGGTAGGTACAAGGTCACAGGGTGGAAGACGGGTATGGGAGGGCCGCTCGAACACCTGCCTGGAGCCTGGAGCCCTTGTTAGTTCGGTAGCGTCTGCCTTACGCGCTCGTGTTAAGTGAAGTTTTTCTTCTTCATTCCTCGTGAAGTTTAACTGTTATCGTGATTCGAGCGTACTAAACTACAGTAACTGTGACGTTTACAATGGGACGTGTGTCGGGATGGCGGAGTGTGTCTTAAAACCTTGTGAAAAAGTTGGTGAGCTTGTTCCCCTGACCAGAAAGGGGGGTGGAAAGGGGAATACAGTGTAGCGAAATTCGTCAGGATGTAGTGAAATAAAAGTTTATTAATGATACGTCAATTTTAGTGCACAAGAAATCTCGGACAAGATAACTATTACGTCCACAGCCACCAAAACTGGAAGAGGAATTTCCTGCAAAGGTACGCTTCTTATCTTTTGATTTCAAAACTACTTTTTTCTGTGTGGTCCTAAGTGTGTGGATATATCTGAATGCAGGAACCCAGCCCAAGAAAAATGGAGTTTAGTAGAGAAAATCGATTTTATTAACAACGTCCGAGATTCAGCAGCCAACAGACAAGACAGCTGGGTGGAAGAGGTGCTTGTGAGGGTCTCACAAGTCATAGACCTCGTCAGTTCAGATGGTAGGTACCACTGGTACTGCTACCAGCGGTTCCAGAAGCCAGGTTCATCGAAACCTGAAAAAGGAATGAAGAAGAAAAACTTCACTTAACACGAGCGCGTAAGGCAGACGCTACCTAACTAACAGGGGCTCCAGACTCCAGGCAGGTGGTCGACCGGCCCTCCCCTACCCGTCTTCCACCCTGTGACCTTGTTTCTACCGAACCCGCTTGAATAGAAACGAGCCCTTCAAGATAATCCTCCTGGACGACTACAATACTACTCAACTGCAACCGTACTTCATGTAACACAAAAATACCATTTCACACTGCATCACAGGTTTTTTTTTTTACATGATCTGATAAATTATGCAATTATTACTCCCTCCATGTCTCCGTAACCGTTTACCTTAGGTAAATCATGTGTATTACCATTTTTTTTTTTTAATTTAATGTAGATAATTTTTGTATGGGGTAATGTTTGCTCTAAGCCTCATATTTTCCGAGATATTTGCTAAAAATAGTGAAAAATAGCTATTTCACCCCCTTTACACCCCCTCTTCAAAAACCCGCCGCTAGAAGTTGTTTAACTTTTTACATCTGACTATGGGGAGGTTATAGAACNAAATTTAATGTAGATAATTTTTGTATGGGGTAATGTTTGCTCTAAGCCTCATATTTTCCGAGATATTTGCTAAAAATAGTGAAAAATAGCTATTTCACCCCTTTTACACCCCCTCTTCAAAAACCCGCCGCTAGAAGTTGTTTAACTTTTTACATCTGACTATGGGGAGGTTATAGAACAATTTGACGCTGGAGATAACGTTTTTTTTATGTTTAGGTTCTGCCGATTTTTGGGCTAGTTTTATTGTACTATAAGTGGCGTGCGTCCTGAGAAGGTAAATGATGCAGTGGACTCGTGGGTGGTGCGCGTGGGGGAGCGAGGAAGGACAAAGGTGCCAGGAATCAAGAGAGACATACAGCTGCAGGGGCCGGGGCGACGCTGCAGCGGGGGCACAGGGATAAGGAGCGATGGATCATGGGTCGCTACATTATACATGCTGTGTCACGTATAATGGACAGGAGTCGCTAGGAGGGCCGGGCGGGGTACATACAGATCTCGCCGTCAGGGGAGCAGAGGTGGCGTGTAGGGGATCATCTGTACCCGTCACCGCAGGGATGATGGCTGCACCACATCCCCCTCCCTCCACCAAACCCTCCTCGCTGGCACCCGACCTCCCTGCCGGAGAATGGCGACGTAACGACGTTGGATATGGACGGCGACGAGCAGTATTGAGATGCAGCTCCTGAATGGACCTGCCTGTCACTTCCTCGCCTTCTTGACCCGCCCTCCGCGGGGAGCTACAAGACAGCTAAACATCTTCTATGGTCCATTCGCCGTTACTTCCACACTTTTCTGAAGCCCTGCTTAAGTTATACTTATTCCTCCACCTCGTGCAACAAAGCTTAGCCAAGGCTGGAAAATTGCACCAAAGGTACAATTCACTGCATTCGTGCGCAGTCAAGAGTAATAACGTATTACATGAAAACTATTTCTTACTAGGTGTTAGCAACACACACATTTTTTCACTGGTTTTATTCATATGAATTGTAAATGCATTATTAGGAATTTACTAATAAAATATAAGTAAAAGTTCAATTTAACTAAAAATAACAGACATATATTAACAAATATATAAAACGCTTTCAATACATGGTATATATAGTAAACAACCACGCGCGTCATACATAGGGTGATTTTTCTAAGGTTTGATTTAAAAGGTTTGACTAAATCGCGAATAGACTAAACGAATCACTACTGCCGTGTTTGTGTCCTCCGCAGACATATTTGTAAGTGGGTGAAACCCTAAAAGAAGAAGGTCAAAGACGCAAGAAAGGAAGAAGAGAGTTTTCTCTTACCAAGCCTAAATGCAGTTGTTTGTGCCGTAAACAGGAAGAAACTGGCGAGAAAGGCAACAGGAGGTAGAACACTCAATATATTGCGACTGGGTAGTAATAATTATAAAAAGTCGTGCAAGACTGCTTGTAGTTGAACAATTTATAATAATGAGGAAAATATTTTGTCAACACTTCAAAATACATTTTGCCAACAGGAATTTTTATTTCAAGCACAATAAACTGTGTAACATCAGCAACCAATCTTCGGCTAAGAACATTTTATATTGGTTGTAAAATATTGCCATTGATGTTCGTTTTATTTTTCAAGTCAATAGTTTATTAAGAAACAACCAGAGTGAATTAGCTTGCAAATATTTAGGACTATTTTTACCATAAAAAGGTAAACGATCCGGATAAAACTTATTCTTGTGCTAGGGCTAGAATGTGTTGTACGAGTTCGTGTAACTGCTATCCACCGATTATATCCTCTCGTTAGCAATTCGACTGTGGGATTGCCAGTTAACCTTTATCCGGATGGATGGTGAGTTTGAAAAATTGAAGAGCAAACTCTGCGACTCATGAATGTTAATTGCTTCTATAAATAACTTATTTCAACGAAATGATTTTTTACGCTGTTGGGACGTGAATAGATTTATTAGTTTAAAGATAGTAGACTCGTGCAAAGAGAAAGATAGAGAATTATAAATATTGTATATTGAAAAATGTGTCTCTGACCTAGTAAATTCACATTTAATTTGCAGTAGAAATTTATTTTTTATAATATGTAATTTTTTTTTTCTCAATTCACTGAAAAAGTGTTTTATGTTTTGCTCAGTCCACAGCATATCCTAGCCTTTATATGGCATTACAACTTGGTTAAATTTAATTCAGAAATATTTCTACCAAAAAAGCATTTCAAAGATTAAGCCTTGTGTTTATATGAGGGAAAGGCTAATAGGTTATAGTAAATTTCAATGTGAAATCACAACACCGTGGCATTGTTCAGTATATTGGCTATAAACAAGGAAGGTTATCGTTTAAGTTTTACTTTAATGTTAATTTATTTTCATAATAAAGTGGCATTTTATCTAATCCTGCACCAAAATTTCCTTAGTAAAAGAATTACTTCAGTGGCTTATTAATATTACAATTTCTTTATCTCTCAGTTGTGAATTCTATCATAATGTAGTTTCTGTTATTTAAAACAATTTATTCCCACATTAATAAATGCCAATAACGTTTCTACCAAAACATGGCGAGAACATTTAGAAATATGAGGCGGTGAAATTAATTTTATTCTTTAGTAACTGTTTTAACGAAATTCAACGATTCTTAATACATGACGTATTAAACACATTGCATTAAATTTTTCAACATTTAATAATGTCGCTTTTAAGCTTAAATATAAATATTTTATAAGTTACTAGGATTTTCATACAAAACGATTGAATTGATGTAACCAAGCTTCATGGTCATGCAAAGTTAGTATGAATAGCGTTCTTAATTATTTAACATTTATGAGCTGCTTAGAAAGGATTATTCGCAATAGATCAATTGTCTTTAAATTCGGTTTTGCTGAAGAAAACAAATTCAGACTTTGCAAATTCAGATAAAACAACTCCTTTCATACTAAAGCAAGAAATGTTCGTCTCGTGAAAATATCACACAATTCACTGGTGAACATTTTAATAACTATAACGATGCAGCTGTTATTTTCGCATATATTTTTCAAGCATTTAAATATTGTCTTGAATTTCGTCACATATTTTGTATAGATGCTTGCAATGTGGAGAATATCACGGACAATATTCAAGTCTCAATAGCACAAAAACATTAATGAAATTCTGAATGATAGGCATTGGAAGAAAATATAAAAATAAAAAAAAACAACAAATGATACTAGTTTTAACAGATGTATTGTCGTTTCTGGGGCATTTACATCTTTACTGATTTCTGCTTTACAACTCGGAATCCAAATTGATAATTTGCATACGGTATTCGAAAATATTACAAATATAAAGAAATATACTTTTTGTCAACTTCGTCCATGTTTTCAGGACAAAATAATGAATTTTCAGTAAAATCACTACCTACATACGCTCCAAAGAGGCAAATGTGTTTATACTACGCAATTTGGATTTCAGCAAGTGGCAAAGCTAGAATAGTGGAAGGAAACACTAGAATTAGCGCCATGTTGATTCAAATGTCCCCTAGGCAAATATTTCGTTTATAAATGCATTATTTTCCCGTGTACGTATAAAATTAATAACTACCCTTATGTGTCGTGCAGTACGGCAGGGTTTGTAAATAACATAATTGCATTGCAAACACAAATCACTGTATGCGAGAAATATGACTAGGTTTCGAATACCAATTACGATACATATAGATGGATTGATAAGCAAGTACCCTTGAATATTAAACAATTAAATTAATGGCGTATATCAGGTGCCCTTTTCAACATTATTTAAAACAAGTTAAAACAATTCTATTTTACCTTAAGATGTTGGTCTGAAGTTGTTATAATTTAAAAACAATTTCAACATAAATATTTTCTGTGATAGGTATTTAATAGCAAATTCTTTAAGAGTGGTTTACCTAAATTACCAAACAGGTTTTTACGCATTTGTAAATATTTACACTATCTATGAATGATAAATTTTTGATTACATATCTTTAATTATTTAGTTTGGTTACTATCAACATTTTGAAAACAGTGTGCAAAATTTACATACCTGGTAACACATCGAAAGATCTGATACTGACGTTAGAGAAACTTTGGTTTTCTCGGTGGTCACCCAATTCTCATTTTAATTATCGTTGAATTAGAAATGTTTTTGTCTTAAATTTGCACCAAAACAAAAATATTATTCTAGATATGGTCGTTAATTATATTTTCTGTATCCCAGGCCCCTTTTCAGCAGTGCAGTTTCGCAGGCTTTCGATAGCTAAACTCGCTCTCTTCCCCTGACTTTCTTTTGTATTATGAACTATATAGATATATATATATATATATATATATAATACAATTTTAAAATGCCCTTTGCACGTGTATCCAGAAAAATATTTCATTTTATTTCGTTTAATTGTATTCAACGTTGTGGCGTACAACGCCTGGAGAACAAAGCTTTGCGATCATGCTTGAAGAAAAAGTTGCATAGGCCGTAGGAGCGCGAAACAAAATGATTTGAAACGCAGCGTCAATGCACTACTTCCTATGCAACTTGTGTAACACGCATTGCCAAACAGCCTTGTTCTGCAGGTGGTGTACGCCGCAAATTTGAACACTATTATTTGGTATAAAAATATGTTTCCGGATGTGAGTATATTGGGATGTTTGTACTATTGGTCCAAAGAAACTATGTCTGCGGTTTGGGTACAGACATTCCGAACATTCTGAATACATATATGTATATAAATTAATACTGGGAACAGCATCGACAAACGGGTAGGGCCTAAAGTAGACGTGAAAGTAAGCACCTTTCATTAAGAGATGAATGGTCTGCGAAGTGTCAATTCAGTTCGGGTTCTCGGGATAGGGGATCGGAGCTGTTCATGCTCTGTCATTCTGGTCCCCCAGCGGTCATCTTATCCGCCATGTTGGATTTTTGTGGTCTTGACCTTGGTCTTTGACCTTGAACTGGGTGACTTTGACATTCAAAACGAAAAAATTTCCAAAAATAGCAAAAAATTAAAATTTTAATTAAACATTTTATTATATACAAATTTTTTAAATATTACTTAAAAAATTTGCTATTGAAAAATATTTTTAAAATGTATCAATAAAAATTACAAAAAAATGTATTAATAAAAGTTATAAAAGCAATGTATTAATACAAATTTATTATTAAGAATTGTATTAAAAATGTATTGTAAAAAATTCATATAAAAATACTTGTATTTCCGGAGGTACCCTCTGCACTACGTCCAGCAGACGACTGACCCCCACTACCAATTGCTTTTGGCTGTTTAGTCAGCACACCTCCACCCCCACCACTTTCCCCTTCCAATCCTCTTCATCACTCAACACATAACCCACCCACCTCACTCATCTTCTTCGTTTATACCGTCGTCTGATTTTCAGCTTTTAGTTGTACCCCCACTTGGCCCCTTCCCTAATTAGCCATCAAAAACTAGCAAAATTGTTTCATACTAAATTAATTAAATTATTTATATAAAAACTACCCCGATTATTTGCAAGTTTTCAATACGGAAGGAATCTCATGATGGTCAAGGTCAAGTAACATATTTGAGATCAAACCTCAAGCATTGGTCGCAACCCAGCACCCTTGCCCCAAACTCCCCAAATCCTTCTACTAGTTTACATGTTAAAACTTCCTAAGTGACTCTTTAATAAAAAATAGTGGAATAAATCCCTTATAAGTACATGGTGTATGAAACTTATAATCTAGGTTGTTAAACAAATTTTGGTTGTACAATAAAGGTGATCTAGTGAGATAAAGGCTCCAAAGTCCGAATACCTACCCGAGTTTTGTATACTTTTTTAACGAACTTTGTATGTGTAATTCTGTCTGTTTACGTGCTTATACGTACCTGATATAAAAAATTATGCAATCTCAAAAGTTTATGCATGGTGTAGGAACCTGAGTTCAAAACCTGAAATTATAAACAATATTAATTTTATATCGGAATCAGAAAACAATGTGATTACTTTTCCCAGTGTTTGATGAATATTATAGAAATTTATATTAAAGGCGAAACGGAATTTTTAACCATCGGGTATAGGAATCAGAGTGAGATAAAAGGATTTCAAATCGATTGACGATCCGAGCTTTGGAAGCCTTTTTAGCGATGTTCGTACAATAATATATGACTCTTTAGTATTCATGCGCACCTGATATAAGGATTTAAGCTATCTCCAAGGGTGAGGTATGGTGTAGAGACATGAGTTTAAAACGTGAAATTATGAAAATAATTATTAATTCACTTTAGCACCTGGAAAAAGACTACATCATTCAAATGAGTTTTTCTTATGTTAATTTTCGCATAGTTAGAAATTGACGCCGTTGTGGCATTCTGCCATGTTTCTATAAAACATAACAGCTGACAAAATATTTATTTATGTGACCGGTAACGAACACTAAGCTGCGCAATTAATCACTACGCCAACAACGATACAGTCTCGGCTTTTGAATTGTTTGTCATAAATAAAGCTCTGTTAATGCTGCGGTCTGCACGACACAACGGAGCTACAAGGACTGTGCTCGTGATGTCTTCGACAGCGTTGCCAGCTCGCTCTTGAGTGTCCACTGCCACGGGTCTTGGGCTCTAGAGAAAATATACTACTAGTACAAGTCTCGGGGTCTCAGACGATAGGTTGCTGGCATTAGCAGAGTCTGCCTTTGATATAGGTATTTACTTTTTTCTTTCAGTACGATTCATGCCTTTGTTTTTCACTCGGCCAGTTATGCTGATGTATTCTGTTCTTACTATTTGTATTCGTTACCCTGTATTAAAATTATCCGTTATTTAAAGAAATTACATTAAGCTGTGATTTAAGAAACATCTTGGTGGTGTATTGTGAATCGATATTCCCACTCTTTTGAAACAGTCAATCGACTTTTCTAAAGTTGATTTGAAGGGGCAATGATCTGACAGAGTTTGCACACAGAATCTTTCAAATTATATTTTATGTCTAACATAATTCAGTATTTGCACGATACATCACAAATCCTGCAAAGCAGAATAGCTTTCAAATAATGACAAACAGAAAATATACTATACTATATTTGACACTGCATACACTTGTGCATCAATACAAGCTGCTTAGCCAGAGGGAGGGGAGATATAGCTGCTGTAACCTCACCACCCCCTCTTCCTTTTTTACGATACTGATGTCAACAACTATAAGAATTAAAATTTTAATAGACCTTCAATTTTGATAAAATCATAATTGCTGTAAAGTATGATGCATGCTATTATATTGTTAAGTAATCTTTGTTCTTATACGGCGTCAGCACCTCTAAGGCCTGTGTAACCTCTCTCTCCCTTCCTTAAGTCAGTGAAACCCCACTCTTGCGATATTCCTGGCTGTGCTACTTAATGAATACTTGAAACAGCCTTCACACAGAATTATTTACGAAATTTATTTTAAGAATATTGTAATTCAAGTACACATTAGTGTTTTCGCGGCTACTTTAAAACCTGCAATAATATCCACGTGGATTTTAATTCACGAACTGAGTCTTCATCGGAACCTGTATGTCTATATTCATTCCACATTGTTTATACTCAGATTTGCAAATAACTTTTAAGAGGGATATATTTTTCATGTTATGTGGTGAAATATTATTGAAATTAAATATTTACAGATACCCAACTGTATCAAAGCGTGAAAAGAAAACTAGCATCACATTTCAGAAATGTTTAATGGCCCCAACGACTGTATTTACTAATAAGTGGAGATACCAGCTTTTTGCAAATAATAAATTGATTTGCTGTACTTCCAAAACACTTTAACTTAGATTCCCTCTCAAAACTGGAGAATTTTAACAGGTCCTGGTTTTTAGCGTTTGCAAGAGAATTGTATATGTTTACTTATAGAGCTTGGTCTAGTAAGAAATGTTTTCTTATCAATACAAAAGTATACTGAACAAAGGAACAGTGAAGTTGCGCACATATGATTTTGAACTGTAGGTTGCACGAAATTCTTTTCACAAAAATCGGGTGATCTTACTCAATATGCATAGAAAGCATGCGTAAGACATGCTAAAATAGCTTCACGTTTTCAGAACATGTCTATAGCATTTGACACACACCACACATTTGTAGGGCAAATATTTTGACTGTCTCTTGATATAATTAAGAAATCGTTAGGTATATTAAAGTAAATGCTACGTTTATAAAAGTAAATATAGATTCCGGATTTAAACTAGATACCTTAAGTTGCAAAATCACTTTGCGAGAATCATTACATGACTTTGTTGTAGTTTCAGGAGTACAAGTAAATTATCACTGGATTCATAGTCAACACAAATGAGAAGTTACTGTTATAACGAATGAGTCTACTTTCCTCAACATGGCTAGCATAAATTTCTTAATAATTTCTTAAAAGCTGAGTTGGTAGGTAGGACTTATCGTCTCGTTGAAAGCAATATCATTAGAGATGAAACCAGAAACATATGGAACACTAGTTAGACAGTTACAAATACACACACGCCTTACCCGGGACTCGAACACAGAAAACCTCGTGCCATTAGTTAGTGTGCAATAAAACTTTATTACGAAGGTTGGATTCGAGCATCAACTTCGAATTTAATCAGAGTAATGTTTCGAACAACATGGTTCAGTAACCTAAAATATTTACAGGGCCATCATTGTGAAAATACGTTACTGAATCTGAATATAATATAGTTCAATTACCTCGCCGGTCATAGTATGACGTACATAGCAAATTTGGTAAGAATTTATTTGATAGTTTTCGAGATATAATGTGAAATATTTTTTTTTCCATTTTATGCCACCTTCCGAAATTGCGGTCTAACCATAATGTCCACTTCAAAATTAGATACTTACATGATGCTCTGCAAGCATAAAATATTTGATTTAAATCGGTTGAATAGTTACCGAGATATAACATATCTCCCTAAATAATAAAACGGCCGCCATTTTTAAGTGCCTGGCGTTGTCAGAATCTATAAAACTCAGGTGTCCTTACTAAGTATTTACTAAATATAAACAGAGTTTGGTTAAATTTGGTAGACGCGTTTAGAAATTAAAAGGGGTGGGGAACACACACTTGCACACCTAAGAGATACACACACACTTGCACACCTTAGAGATACACACACACTTGCACACCTAAGAGATACACACAGACGATTATACAAACAGAGATAGATACACACACAGGCACAGACAGAAAAAAGATCTCATAAGCCTTCCTTTCCTTCGGAAGGTAGGCTGAAAATAGTTACAATTGCAGGTTCAATATCATAAGAGTTCAAGTGTTATAATGAAGGATCACAGACATGTCGGATGAAGTATAATACATCATCCTTGCTTGTATCACGTGGCAACCGCAATCACTGTATACACTATATTCAATTGCTAAACGTCACATGGTTTTTAATGGAAGACTAGGCTTAACGCCATACATTTATGCATTTGTACATACACACCTATACATACATACACACACTTACACGTACACACAATGCATACATTCAAATACATACACATACATTCACAGATATTCACAGGCACACACATGTACGTACATACAGGCCCGTGCACAGGATATAAAAATGAGAGGTGGTGGTGTGGTAGGAATAAAGCTATGTTATCTTCGCTATCAATATCAGTTGCAAGTGAAAATAATTTTCTATTACAGCCCATTTATAAACACCAAAAAACTCATTATTTTAAAATTTCTCACTGCACAAAATTTTTCTTTCATAAAGTTTCTACATCCCCCGCTTTATTCATTATCCACACCCCCCAAGGGGCCGCGGTGGCTGAGCTGTTAGCATGCTCGCCTCCCACCAAGGTGAACCGGGCTCANCACACAGGATATAAAAATGAGAGGTGGTGGTGCGGTAGGAATAAAGCTATGTTATCTTCGCTATCAATATCAGTTGCAAGTGAAAATAATTTTCTATTACAGCCCATTTATAAACACCAAAAAACTCATTATTTTAAAATTTCTCACTGCACAAAATTTTTCTTTCATAAAGTTTCTACATCCCCCGCTTTATTAATTATCCACACCCCCCAAGGGGCCGCGGTGGCTGAGCTGTTAGCATGCTCGCCTCCCACCAAGGTGAACCGGGCTCAATCCCCGGCCGGGTGACTCCGGATTTTCGCATGTGGGATTCGTGTCGGATGATACCGCTGGTGTACGAGTTTTCTTAGGTATCTCCCGTTTCCTACGCCCCTTCATTCCAGCGCTGCTCCATACTCACCTCGCTTCACCCTCATTGGTTTTCAAGGACACGATGTTAAGAGCCGACCAAATATATTCACTCACTCACCCAGCTCCGTAAAAATAAATTGAACTTTCCAATATTTTCCAGAAATGTGAATGGTAGTCGAAACTTCCTATTGACAAACCTGCTAACTGAATCGCAGTTAGGATTTTTGAAACATCGTCGTACAACTACCGCACTTCTGTTAGCCTTAGTCGGAAATCAGAGACCAGCTGCATAGTAGATTTATTCTCGAGTCGGAGCAAATCTATTTAAATTACCAACTTTATAGATAATACGGTACGAAAACTTGACAAGTGAATTAATGTTTTCCACGCGATAGTATTTAAATTTAGCATTCACATAGACTTGACTACATACATGTATGCATGTGCCCCAGGTCACAGTCCTCGTGCTTTTAAATTTATTCAAACTTTGATGATAATTAATAAGGGCAAGTTAATCCGATGTTGTTTTGTTTTGAGACGCTGAAAACCTTTTTGCTGACGAAGAATAAACGCTTAGTTTTGGTTAGTTTGGGGGTTAACTCAGTATTGCTAAAAAGTAACATTTAAAAAGTAATCACTGCCCCGAAATGCATGTACTCTTGCATAAACACCCCCTGGCGTATATGCAGAAACATTAACAGTGAGACAGTAACTTATGAGCAATATTAACGCCCAAATAAAAGTGCGCTGTTCTAACTGGCGGCAACTCAGGCCAGTTTCGTTTCGTTTTATATACATAAAGACTTACATACATGTATCACAGTTTAGTGTCTCGGTGTCACATAGGCTACCTCATACAAGAGTACTGTTCAGTGGTATGTCCAAGGCAGTGTTGATTTTTACATGTGATTGAAGGGCACGCACTGATTCAATAGAAGAAAAGGTGGGCTTGGAAGTTACTTGCAAACCAACCAAGCTAGTATATATAAATCGTAAAAGGAAATAAAATTATTTATTTCAGAAATGTAAAAAACGTAAAACTTATTTGTACACAAGTTGTATACTACGATACTTATCCAAAATTCCTATATTGTAAAAACATGTATAACTACTTACGTTAATGCAAATATAGAAACCGTATTCGAATCAGACACATGAGGTTGCGAAATTACTTTGCGAAAATCCTGAAATTACTTTTTTGTAGTGTAAGTATTGCAAGTGTATATATATATACATATACACATTTGTTCATAGAAGTGGTACGTCATAATGTTATTTATTTCGATTTTGGATTAGTTATTAACTACCTTGTTATGTGTTATTTCGTATGAAGGTACAATAGGTGTATATAATTATATATGCAAACATAAAAATATATAATATTTAATTAGAATGAAACATATTTCTAACGGTGAAAGGCATGTCTGTATTTTCTACTAGTTAACACGGGGTTTAAAGATTTTGGACACAAATGGCCAGCGCAACAAATTTCATTCATCCTGTATGGCGCGAGACGAGGAACCACCGTCGGCAAGTCGGGAGTGTATTTGTAAGATAACTGGCAACATAGTATAGCTCCGTGCTATACCTCTTATCGTTTGGTTACGTTTTGCTGCTTCTGTCCCATGTAAACGGTGACAGTGTTACCTAGCGGGAAACTTGTGAACTGCATGCGTGCAATTTAGTTTTTATCTACCCTCGCTTCATGTAGATAACTCTGCACGCAAATTACGAGCAAATATGGCGTCTGATAATCCACCTTAAGGTGATTTATTATACAACATGAGATAGAAAACGTTAAATTTTTTACGACCTTCAGTAATTGATAAAATAAGTATGCGGCTTAAAAATAATATCTTACGGCACTTTACATAAAATTAATTAAAAGTTATTTGAGATAATTTTGAAATGTATTTAACAGAGTAATTTTTTACTGATAATGGTGAAACATTGGCGGGTATCATAATCGCCTTTTGCCACGAAAATAGACGGTGTGAACCTACTTCTGGTACTATATTTAAAAACTGGCTTGACATCAAATTATGGTAAATATGGATGGATTGCCATACGTAAATAAGTAAACATGTTTGCCTTGGTGGTAACTCTTTCAGAGAACTTTTGTGCTGGAAACAACAACAAAATTTCAAAGAGTGTAGTGGTTTGCGTACAACCCACGGAGCTACAAAAACAGTGTTTAATTTANCTTTTGTGCTGGAAACAACAACAAAATTTCAAAGAGTGTAGTGGTTTGCGTACAACCCACGGAGCTACAAAAACAGTGTTTAATTTAATTTATGGAAGTGGAGCGATGATGTTACATAATCATATATTTAACATCTAAATTGAAGAAAATTCTATATACAAATGTGTTGTTTCATGTGAAGTGGTTCCATACTTAATTGTTTGAACTCATGTGAAAAGTAAACCTTCAAGGACGTGTTCTTGGATTAGTAATAACTTTTNTTATGGTAAATATGGATGGATTGCCATACGTAAATAAGTAAACATGTTTGCCTTGGTGGTAACTCTTTCAGAGAATTTTTGTGCTGGAAACAACAACAAAATTTCAAAGAGTGTAGTGGTTTGCGTACAACCCACGGAGCTACAAAAACAGTGTTTAATTTAATTTATGGAAGTGGAGCGATGATGTTACATAATCATATATTTAATATCTAAATTGAAGAAAATTCTATATACAAATGTGTTGTTTCATGTGAAGTAGTTCCATACTTAATTGTTTGAACTCATGTGAAAAGTAAACCTTCAAGGACGTGTTCTTGGATTAGTAATAACTTTTNGTTCCATACTTAATTGTTTGAACTCATGTGAAAAGTAAACCTTCAAGGACGTGTTCTTGGATTAGTAATAACTTTTTAGTCATAAATACTAATAATTAGAATTTCCATCTCACATTTTATAGCGAATGACCTCACAAAGAATTAATATGAAGTTCATGAAGAGCCATCTATGTGTAAAGGTACTGATATTGTGTGACAATTCACATGAATAATAAGAGAACCACAATATATATTTCCACACTACAGTAAATGTAAAATACAAATGTAAATAAAAACCACGTTGTAGCTAATTTAAGGAAGGGTCAGCAGGGATGGAATTGGAGCCGTCTGACTCTACATGAAGGGGAAGGCCAAAAACTGGCTGAGGAGTGAGATGACATGGGGGCAGCAGAGACAAAATCACAAGTGCAGGAGGGAATGGAAATGTCCCGAGAAAACCGACAAGATTCCCCTTTACCACCACAGACCACCACCCCCAGGAGTCTGGACTCCAAATAGAGACCCCAGTGGGGAAAAGTCTTGTCTCAAACCCTGAGTCAACCGTGGGTGGTTTTGCACACTCGCATGACTTGGAACTTTATCCTTTTACGTAGTTTCCTCAAATCTAGCCAACTACAGCGAAGCTAATAGGAGGGCCACATTTATCGCTTGCCTGTATGTATTGGTGTTAATTAGGCCCGCTCTAGAGCCCAAATGGCTAGAACGGTTTTGACAAATGACGTACCGTTGGAATCGACTTGACATTGAGGATGAAATATAATGGGTCACGTCAATAAATGATCAATATAGCGGATGCTATTCACCATAAAATCGAACTCAAAAATTATTTTGTTTCAATCTCCAGAAATACGGGTATCAAATTATAAAATTATTGGCAAAAGAATTCCAAATTATAAGCATAAGAATAAAGTACATACATATAACAACACACTTATATAAAACAATCTATTGGCTTACAGTAACTGTCATAATGTCATAATTCTGAGCATCAAATAAAAGATCTTGGCAGGAGGATTCCAAAAATTATTAATTAAATATAGCCATAAAATAGACAAGTAAAAAACAATGAAATAGGTACTAAATAAGTAACTTACATTAGTTATATAATGTGGCGGCCTAGAATGACGACAAAAAAATAATGACATCGCTGTATTATCATCTATTCATTATTGAAGTAAAGCCGAAACGGGAGTTTTGTGTCTTCGACAACTTATTTGGCTACGATACTTTTATTCTGGTACCATACATCCACCTACGGGTCAAAAATAAAATAATGGTAGGTGGATGTCTAAATCGTTCTTCTTGATTACAGAGTTTACCAATACAAAACTTGGCGCCATATACAATGCTATACGATGCTATGGTGTTTGATTTCCATTGATTTTAGAGAAACTTTTCCTTCACAATGTATAACGTTACTTCGCAAGACCTTGTATTGTCTAGCGTAGTAAAGTTGGTTGACATATATCCGTAGGTTCTTTCAATGATACTTGCAATGGGAGTAAGTGATAACATGTATTAAAAATTACTTCGGACCTACGCCAACGCAGAGGTGTATCCTTGGAGACATGATTCTGAAATGCCGTGTCTCTTAAGTAATTTTTCATAAAAACACCAGTATGCTGACAAACCAGTAATTCCATAAGAGTTTTGTATTTTTATGAGTGAGTTACTACCTACGCACTAAAAAATATTTTATATGATTTTTTCAAAAAAAAAAAANAGTTTTGTATTTTTATGAGTGAGTTACTACCTACGCACTAAAAAATATTTTATATGATTTTTTCAAAAAAAAAAAAGATAAATACGAAATATATGCAATGGAATTTATAAATAGTAATCTAAACTAAATGTGAGAAACAAGNAAAAAAAAAAAGATAAATACGAAATATATGCAATGGAATTTATAAATAGTAATCTAAACTAAATGTGAGAAACAAGTTTTGTATTTATAAACACTATCTTTAAGAAGAATTGTCTAGGCATTGACAAAAAACAGCTATAAATAGTAGGCTACACTTAATTTAAATTCTTGCTTCCACATCTTTATATGTGTATTCTAATATCATTATCACAAATTGAAAGCCCTCCGACACTAGAAGTGTCAATACTTGGCATCCAGGTGAATTACACTGAATATAGAAGATTTAGGTTGGTGCTAGCAAGACATGTAAAAGTGACGATAAAAAATATAGTCTCACTAATATGAATACAAATTATTGAATTAGAGGGGGAAATAACATAATTATGTAAAACATAACGAAAATATCTTAAACCATTTAACAATACTAAAATTTAACAACCAAGCGTAAAGAACAACGAAAACATGCTAATGGTATCAACACCAAGCAAAAACAAACGCTTTAGTTAAAAAAAGAACAAATGAAATGAACATGTAACGAACTTGAGTGAATACGAAAAAGTAATTGAGTGCGAACCATTGTACATTATGCGCACGAAATCAGTAAACCCATATGTCCATCTAATACAATAAGTCCGCATGTATGAACCTATTACAAAAGGTAGATCATACCCTTAAGTATCCAAAACATCTCTTTGTGTCCCTTCATAGTCTCTGCACATTTAAATGCGCCAAAAACTTCTCTTTCTTGTTCACGTTAATCAACATTCTTGGGTCTCTTCCTCGAAGAGTGTACGCACTGCATTTTTAAGCTGATCGTTTTTTTTTTTTAATAATGGCGCTTCCACGTTTTTTCTTGATGAAACCCCAGAGTTCGTTTTCTGGCAAGACATCAGAACTTTTTGGGTGCCACGGAAAAGCAGATGGACAATTGTTCGATCCTCGTCCAATCCAACAATTCCTAGAGACTGCGTTCAGACGTTGTCGAACAGCCAGTGGTTCTGTTCATCAATTCAGATATATCTGAATGATCGTCAACTGGCTGAACCGACAAATGCGGGACGTAGGAATCTTGGACAGTGCTTGGTTTCGACCCGATTGTCGCCGGCACACTTCGCATTGGCCTTGAACCGAGCTCTGTTTGCACATTTTTTTCAGTGGGTGAGTTATATCAACATGTTTTACTTCCCGTTTAAGCTTGCCGAGCGTGGCGAATGCAATATTTCCTGTTGCGGCTGATGTAAAAGAAATTGCTGATTGAGAATATAACAAACTTTGGCAAAGTAATTTCAAAGAAAGACGGGATAATAAAATTATGGGCCTGATTCATCGTCAGTGGTGCTATAAAATTGTTGTTAGTTTCAGTGGCAACTAATCTCAGGGCATTTATATTTTAATAACATGTAAAATCACTTATACTTTCGTAATTCCGGCCAACTTTACTAGAATATCGAGAAGTTTTGGTGTTAAATTTTGTGCATATTTATAGGTATTTTTTAAGTAAATATAAATATGCTGTATTATTACGAAAGTATTGTGTGTCTTTCTTAAGCAAAAAATTTCTGCCATCCCAAAACATACAAGCTCTCATCGAATGTAAATGCAATTTCCTATATTAGCAGCAACGAACGTAAGACTAGGCGGGCAAGACAAGTAGTCCGTAGGAATTAAAAAAATTACTGAGCTTTCATTTAAAATTATGCGGATTGAGAATGACAGTAAGTATTATTTATTTTACCTAGATTATGGTTGTGTTAAGGAAAGTTACCATTTTTTTTTATGGTTGTTTGGATCTGTATTATTGAAAGGTGTTGGTAACGTAGCAAATCATTTAAAATAGGGGTTTATATATTTTTTCACCTTCTACCTTACAAGAGCACTTAACGAGACCTTTTAAAGATTTTGAGAATGGAGTACGAAATATAAAAATCTAGTTATTGTTGGTCTGTGTAAAAAAAATGGCAGCGTGAATCTGGCCTACCTGTGGCAAGGATGGTCAAAATATGGCAATCTCTTGCCTACCCGCATGTGTAAGAACCACCATTTAAATCTCGGGAAATATTCACTACAAATAAATTATTTTAAAAAGGAAACTTTCCATTTTATATTGTTTGTCTTACTTACGAATTAACTAATGAAATTTAATTTGTGTACATTAGTGACGGCTTTTATGATTCGCAATCCTCGTAATCCTCGTATGTGTATCTTTAGGGTTGTTTTATTTTTTGGTAACGAACATTGTAGTAAGCCATCTAACCTTTCACTTGTAAATTTATTTTTGGAAATACGTAACGCTTAAATTGTAATTATACTATAATGGAAATATCGCTCCTTGTAGCAGTAAGTTTTCCGGAAATACCTTACATGTTAAGCTGACGAAATTATAACTTCCTGTGTGAAATGGATATCCATTGGTTGCTAACAATGAATGGCCACTAATAATTTATGTGCTGTTTGTTTATGTTAATAGGTAATTAGTGCTGTAAAATAATTTGGCTGTTGGTAGTTAAATTATAATTTCTGTGTGTTTTAAGATGATAGCAGTATTTTAACGATTATAACGTATCTTTAGAAAAATTATGTTAATACAGAAAATTAGTTCCTTCTGGGTGAATGAACTGAATTTCTTACGAAATTATATTTAATATTTCACTACGTGTTATTATGTCTTTGTTTAGAATTTCAACTACTTAACCACCAAATCTATATATTTATAGTAGTTTTAGCTAAGTACACATTTAATGATGTGACTCGCCTGCTGATTTATAAATATAACTTCATTATTTGTGTTTCATATACCACTGGTAGAACTGAATTATAAGGCAAAATAATTCATCGTATAATTTATTTTTATTGAAAAAATCCGTAAGAATGCCGTTACAAATGCCACGTATTTGTAGAATGTTCAAGTAACACAACTTATGCAGCTGAACTACAAACGAAGAAGGATTCGTGGTCTTTATCGAAACACACTAAGTGTGAGGTTGTGTGTTGCAGTGTCCGTAAGTGCATTTCTTCTATGTGGCGTTCTCAACATCGCAGAGTTGTGTTCTTGTGATCGCACGAGACCCTTCTTCCTCGCCACACACTACTCCTACCTCCACAGATTATCGTGTGGGTTTGCTTGCCATCGCAGCTGCAATACTGCTGAACGCATGCGGGTTTCAACGTTCGGTACGCAATGCGTGGAGGCTGGCTACATTCACCACGCATTTAATTTCCACGAAACATCATTTTTAAAAAAGTACAATTTCTACAGTGTAAAACTAATTTTACGAGTAACTTTCACGAGCGTGAACTTGTTTGCACTTCCGAACCAGAGTATATAGAATTTTCGAAAAGGCAATGCCCAAATTCCACACATAGTTTATTTGGTGATTATTTCGTATTGCGTATCCAAATCACCAAAAAAACATTATATTACGTATCCAATGATACATAAAATCCACCCAAAAAGTCGTCGATTTCGTATCCAAACTAAGTCCTGAGAAGGCCAAAACAAATGCAAAATTTCTTCCTGCGTATCCAGCCTGCCTGTAATTACCTGCTTTTTACCAAAGGTTTCTTTGTGCGTATCCACATGAAAAACGACCCGAATTTAAAAGTGGTGGGGTTGCATATCCAAAACGACAGGTGGAAATTGCCACCAAGCCTCATTTGTTCCGATTCGCGTATTCATTTATCTTTTAAAAGCATTTATAAAAATACCTAATTGTTTCCTGTGGCGTATCCAAACTGAAAACGGAACAATTTGAACTTTACCAAAAGTTTCTTTGTGCATATCCACATGTGGAAGTGACTTGTTGCTAAAATTTTCCTATTGCATACCTAACAACGATTCATTTACATTTTAAATCCAAAACCAATAACCAGCTAGCAGTGAGCGATTATAATTAATGCATTTCATGTATCAATTTTTCGGAATCACGAGAGTTTATGCAGCGATGTTTCATTTTGTTTGTTTTTATGAAAGTTGTAGAATTGAGTGTATCTCCAAGGTTTCCATAAGATTTTAAATTGACCCAAACAGCTACTCATTGTCATTTTAAACAGACATTGCACACCGCCAGTCAATCACATTTTAAATTTAAATGGGCCATTGTAATTTTAACATTTTGTTTATTCTGATGATAGTTCTCTAAACTAAACCAGTTGTGAGATTCTCAGTCGGGTATGAAAAAAGTTATCAAGAGTTGTGAGATAGATGGTATTTTTTGTGTTGTTATGGAGACAATATATATTGGCAAGGGAGGAACGATTCGTTACTTCCTCTTACTACCAAACAAAAGATCAAAAGTCATAAACTGAGGCAAACAGCAAAACTACTTTAAACACTTTAAAAAAGTTTACTGGAAATTGGTAATTTTTTACCCGCTAATTTCTCGGGGGGCGATCCCATTGCGGAAAGTGATTTGTTTAAAATTTCGGTAATTATGGCGTATTGTGTATCCAACAACGATTCAATTACATTTTAAATCCAAAACCAATAACCAGCTAGTGAAATGAGTTGTGTAAATAATAATGAATTTTAAAAAAAAATCAAGACATAAAGTCTTCACTGGCTTACACTGAGGGATTATAATTTATGCATTTCATGTATTAATTTCTTGGAATCATGAGTTTGTGTAGGGATCTTTCGTTTTGTTCTTGTTATTTGAAAGGTGAAGCAACTGCAAGGTGCCCACAAATGTTAGTGTGTCACAAGAGACAGGCTGGGAAAACTGCTATATGATTCACCTCTCTTTGCAGCTGCGAGGTTTAGTTTTATTCATCTTATTTGAAAGTTGTCTAGATTTTATAGCCCCCACTCCATGGCCATTACACCTCTCTACACTCGAGATTCAATCGGGTTGGTGATATCGACAGAAAGTTACTTGGTATTGCAATTGCAAGTTTACACTCAGCCATCCTAGTTTTACAGATTAAAACAACTGCTCATTTAAACCACTCCACACACCGCAAGTCAATCACATTTTAATTTTTAATGAACCATTGTGATTTTTCTATTCAAGTACACGAAATTAAATATATATTGGCGCGGGGGGGGGGGGGGTATGGACTGGGCCTCCCTTGTGCTACCAATGTATTGCGCAATTAAATAAACAGACATTTACTGTTTAAACTGACATTACATACCGCAAGTCAATCGCATTTTAAAATGGAACAAATCACCTAACTTTAAACCGATACCATAAACAGTTAGACACATTACCACTTTAATTAATTTATTCGATAACACTAAAATTTAAAAACCAGTTGTAAGATTCCTAGTTGGGTACAAAAAAATTGAATTTATACCAAAGTGTAAGCTATTCAAACAATTTAAAACATGAAAACTAAACCAATTAATTCATTTTAAACATGAAAACCAACTAAGACATTTTAAACTGTACTTTAAATTGACACACACACACACACAGCAAGCCATTCAAACACTTTGAACTGATGCAAATATCAAGTCATTTTAAACTCTGCACAAAGACCTCGCTCTAACTACACATAGTAAGCCAATCTCACTTTAATTTTAAATAAACTATTGTCACAGACCCCCCCCCTTTTTTCCTTCACACTTTAAATAGACACCACACAAAACAATTAAACAATTCATTTGCACTTTAAACTGAGGCAAATAGCTACTCGTGTATATTTTTATTTTCACGCATCCTTACTTGTATCTGATAATGAAAAAAAAAATAATATCTACTTTTGTTTTATCCATTTATTTTCCGATGACTTGCTTATAAGCTTCGGCATGGACGTCGATGCACCACAGTTGTACTGACTGCATCGTATGTCAACTTCTACCAACTTCTACCAAGTCTTGGATCATCAGTTGAATAAATGGTACTCTTACCAACATAGGTAACGTATACACTTTTTCTTTATTTTAAGCGAGGTTATTTGTATAGCTACAATCGACTAGTATGGTGGTTCACGATGGTTTTGTATTTCAGGTCAAAAATGTACGAGGACCCAGAGGACCCCTTCATACAGTGCCCTCTTAACCGAGCGCATAGGATTTTGCGCTTGCGAATGGAGAGGCATTTATATAAATGTAGGGCAGCTGTGGAGATCGAAACAACAAGATCTCCATTACCCACAGCTNTTTATATAAATGTAGGGCAGCTGTGGAGATCGAAACAACAAGATCTCCATTACCCACAGCTGAAAAATCTTTTCCATCCTCGTCCCCCCCTCCCCCTCCTCCTTCAATATCCTATTCTGAAGAGAATTGGGACGATGGGTCGTATGTGACATACGACCCATCGTCAAAAATTAGGAACTCAAACGAACTCATCATCAGAAAGCCAAAGTGAGTGTTTGTAGCGGCCGATCGTGTCACATTACCCAGGTGGAAAAAAAAAACATCTGTACATAAAATTGAATTTGTTTTTGTTTTCAGAAAGAAATATTAATTTCGTCGTCGAAGGGAGGAAGGATACACCGAGGAAGCAGCGAGGCGAAGAATATGTAACTAAAAATGAAAAAAAAAATATATATATATATATATATACTTTTCATTTATCTGTTTATTTATTAGTAAAAAGTTACCTTTACCTTTTTAATTTTAAATGAGCCATTGTGATTAATTCGATTTGGTCAACACTACTACTATCTCTAAACTAAACCAATTGTGAGATTCGTAGTTAGGTACAAAAAATTTGAATATATACCAAACAGCAAGCTATTTAAACAATTCAAACACTTTAAAACTAAACCAATTAATTCATTTTAAAAATGAAAACCAACTAATTAATTTTAAACTTTACTTTAAATTGACACACAC